>CAMRHE010000919.1:270000-310000 GCA_947044405.1 Leptodactylus fallax
TTCTACTGACGCAGTAGGTGTGAACACATCCCAAAGATACAATGTATTCAGATCAAGAAGCCAGAACATAGTATTATCACTCCCCATCATCCCTGACCCCAGGAGCTGACAATCTAATCTCTATATCACACACCATGTATCACTCCCATCATCCCTGACCCCAGGAGCTGACAATCTAATCTCCCTATATCATACACACAATGTATCACTCCCATCATCCCTGACCCCAGGAGCTGACAATCTAATCTCTATATCACACACCATGTATCACTCCCATCATCCCTGACCCCAGGAGCTGACAATCTAATCTCCCTATATCACACAATGTATCACTCCCATCATACCTGACCCCAGGAGCTGACAATCTAATCTCTATATCACACACCATGTATCACTCCCATCATCCCTGACCCCAGGAGCTGACAATCTAATCTCTATATCACACACAATGTATCACTCCCATCATCCCTGACCCCAGGAGCTGACAATCTAATCTCCCTATATCATACACACAATGTATCACTCCCATCATCCCTGACCCCAGGAGCTGACAATCTAATCTCCCTATATCACACAATGTATCACTCCCATCATACCTGACCCCAGGAGCTGACAATCTAATCTCTATATCACACACCATGTATCACTCCCATCATACCTGACCCCAGGAGCTGACAATCTAATCTCTATATCACACACAATGTATCATTCCCATCATACCTGACCCCAGGAGCTGACAATCTAATCTCCCCATATCACACACAATGTATCACTCCCATCATACCTGACTCCAGGAGCTGACAATCTCATCCTCAATTAATATTTAGGGTGTGTCACAATTAGCATCCAGCCCCGTCACATGTGGCCCCTGCAGAGCGGCTCCTGCAAGGAGGAAGGGGCCACTTTCTGATCTACATTTTTTTTTTCTTGATGTTCGCTGATGGCTGCCAATATAGTTCTAGAGGAAACTTTCCCCAAAATCAAAACATGACTGACCCTCACAGGGTTAACCCTGACCAGCACTGTGGCCCCCCAGACACAGGATACATCATCATCATCATCCTGACTACCAGGACCATCATCTCTAACATTCTCTATATTTCATCATATTTTTTTGCAGTGTGGGGTGACTGAGGGGGTCAGTACAGCAGAGCACAGAATACAATACAGCACACAATACAATACACAGCACAGAGCACACAATACAATACACCGCAATACAGCGCAGCACAGAGCACACAATACAATACACAGCAATACAGCGCAGCACAGAGCACACAATACAATACACAGCACAGAGCACACAATACACAAATACACAGCAATACAGCACACAATACACAGCAGTACAGCACAGCACAGAGCACACAATACAATACACAGCAATACAGCGCAGCACAGAGCACACAATACAATACACAGCAATACAGCGCAGAGCACACAGAGCACACAATACAATACACAGCACAGAGCACACAATACACAAATACACAGCAATACAGCACACAATACACAGCAGTACAGCACAGCAAAGAGCACACAATACAATACACAGCACAGCGCACACAATAAAATAAACAGCAATACAGCACACAATACAATACACAGCACACAATACAATATACAGCACAGCACAGAGCACACAATACAACACACAGCAGTATACAGCACAGCACACATAATAAAATACACAGCAATACAGCACACAATACAATACACAGCACACAATACAATATACAGCAGTACAGCACAGAGCACACAATACAATACACAGCATCACACAATACAATACACAGCATTACAGCACAGAGCACACAATACAATCACACCAGCACACAATACAATATACAGCAGTACAGCACAGAGCACACAATACAATACACAGCAGTACAGCGCAGAGCACACAATACAATACACAGCAGTACAGCGCAGAGCACACAATACAATACACAGCAGTACAGCGCAGAGCACACAATACAATACACAGCAGTACAGCGCAGAGCACACAATACAATACACAGCAGTACAGCGCAGAGCATACAGTACAATACACAGCAGTACAGCGCAGAGCACACAGTACAATACACAGCAGTACAGCACAGAGCACACAGTACAATACACAGCAGTACAGCGCAGAGCACACAGTACAATCCACAGCAGTACAGCACAGAGCACACAGTACAATACACAGCAGTACAGCGCAGAGCACACAGTACAATCCACAGCAGTACAGCGCAGAGCATACAGAACAATACACAGCAGTACAGCGCAGAGCACACAGTACAATACACAGCAGTACAGCGCAGAGCACACAGTACAATACACAGCAGCACAGCACAGAGCACACAGTACAATACATAGCAGTACAGCGCAGAGCACACAATACAATACACAGCAGTACAGCGCAGAGCACACAGTACAATACACAGCAGTACAGCACAGAGCACACAGTACAATACACAGCAGTACAGCACAGAGCACACAATACAATACACAGCACAGCGCACACAATAAAATACACAGCAATACAGCACACAATACAATACACAGCACACAATACAATATACAGCAGTACAGCACAGAGCACACAATACAACACACAGCAGTACAGCACAGCACACATAATAAAATACACAGCAATACAGCACACAATACAATATACAGCAGTACAGCACAGAGCACACAATACAATACACAACAGTACAGCACAGAGCACATAGTACAATACACAGCAGTACAGCACAGAGCATACAATACAATACACAGCAGTACAGCGCAGAGCACACAATACAATACACAGCAGTACAGCACAGAGCACACAGTACAATACACAGCAGTACAGCGCAGAGCACACAGTACAATACACAGCAGTACAGCACAGAGCATACAATACAATACACAGCAGTACAGCACAGAGCATACAATACAATACACAGCAGTACAGCACAGAGCATACAATACAATACACAGCAGTACAGCACAGAGCACACAATACAATACACAGCAGTACAGCGCAGAGCACACAATACAATACACAGCAGTACAGCGCAGAGCACACAATACAATACACAGCAGTACAGCGCAGAGCACACAATACAATACACAGCAGTACAGCGCAGAGCACACAATACAATACACAGCAGTACAGCGCAGAGCACACAATACAATACACAGCAGTACAGCGCAGAGCACACAATACAATATACAGCAGTACAGCGCAGAGCACACAATACAATACACAGCAGTACAGCGCAGAGCATACAGTACAATACACAGCAGTACAGCGCAGAGCACACAGTACAATACACAGCAGTACAGCGCAGAGCACACAGTACAATACACAGCAGTACAGCGCAGAGCACACAGTACAATACACAGCAGTACAGCGCAGAGCACACAGTACAATACACAGCAGTACAGCGCAGAGCACACAGTACAATACACAGCAGTACAGCGCAGAGCACACAGTACAATACACAGCAGTACAGCGCAGAGCACACAATACAATACACAGCAGTACAGCGCAGAGCACACAGTACAATACACAGCAGTACAGTGCAGAGCACACAGTACAATACACAGCAGTACAGCGCAGAGCACACAGTACAATACACAGCAGTCAACACAGATACAAAATAAGCAGACTGAATAGCACAGATACAATGTAACCAGCAAAAAATAAAATATAACCAAACTGATCAGTACAGATACAATATAACCAGTGACCAGAAAGTATACAATGTCACCAGCATAGATCACATGTAACCAGAGTGACCAGCGCTGACACAGTGTCACCAGCTTAGATACAATCTAGCCAAACTGACCAGTAAAGATACAATGTAACCAGAGTAACCAGCAAATATTCAATGTAACTAGCAAAGATACAATGTCATCAAACTGAACAATAAAACACAATATAACCAGTGACCAGAACAGGTACAATGTGACCAGCCGGTATGTATCCAGACTAACCAGCAAACAGCCGATATACAATGTAATCTGCAAGGTACAATGTATAACGCCATTGTGTGTAGTGTCACCGTATACCGAACAGGTAGCTACACCACCGCACCCCATCAGCTCCAGATCAGATACACCGCACCCCATCAGCTCCAGATCAGATACACCGCACCCCATCAGCTCCAGATCAGATACACCGCACCCCATCAGCTCCAGATCAGAACACCGCACCCCATCAGCTCCAGATCAGATACACCGCACCCCATCAGCTCCAGATCAGATACACCGCACCCCATCAGCTCCAGATCAGATACACCGCACCCCATCAGCTCCAGATCAGATACACCGCACCCCATCAGCTCCAGATCAGATACACCGCACCCCATCAGCTCCAGATCAGATACACCGCACCCCATCAGCTCCAGATCAGATACACCGCACCCCATCAGCTCCAGATCAGATACACCGCACCGCATCACCTCCAGATCAGATACACCGCACCCCATCAGCTCCAGATCAGATACACCGCACCCCATCAGCTCCAGATCAGATACACCGCACCGCATCACCTCCAGATCAGATACACCGCACCCCATCAGCTCCAGATCAGATACACCGCACCCCATCAGCTCCAGATCAGATACACCGCACCGCATCACCTCCAGATCAGATACACCGCACCCCATCAGCTCCAGATCAGATACACCGCACCGCATCACCTCCAGATCAGATACACCGCACCGCATCACCTCCAGATCAGATACACCACACCGCATCACCTCCAGATCAGATACACCGCACCCCATCACCTCCAGATCAGATACACCGCACCGCATCACCTCCAGATCAGATACACCGCACCCCATCAGCTCCAGATCAGATACACCACACCGCATCACCTCCAGATCAGATACACCACACCGCATCACCTCCAGATCAGATACACCGCACCCCATCAGCTCCAGATCAGATACACTGCACCCCATCACCTCCAGATCAGATACACCGCACCGCATCACCTCCAGATCAGATACACCGCACCCCATCAGCTCCAGATCAGATACACTGCACCCCATCAGCTCCAGATCAGATACACCACACCCCATCAGCTCCAGATCAGATACACCGCACCGCATCACCTCCAGATCAGATACACCGCACCCCATCAGCTCCAGATCAGATACACTGCACCCCATCAGCTCCAGATCAGATACACCACACCCCATCAGCTCCAGATCAGATACACCGCACCCCATCACCTCCAGAGCAGATACACAGTATTTGCTACCAGGAAAGAGTGGATCTAATGTGTCCAGCATCAGTGTTCTGTAGTGTATCCCTTGCTCAGACACTTTGTATCTCTCTTTACATGTCCCAGTGTCAGGAATACAATGTATCTTTCTGTCTACAGGTCCCGATGCCTTCAGCTCAGATACATTGTACCTCTCACTACAGGTCCCGATGCCATCAGCTCAGATACATTGTACCTCTCTCTACAGGTACAGGCGTCATCAGCTCAGATACATAGTATCTCACTCTACAGGTCCCGATGCCTTCAGCTCAGATACATTGTGCCTCTCTCTACAGGTCCCGATGCCATCAGCTCAGATACATTGTACCTCTCACTACAGGTCCAGGTCTCATCAGCTCAGATACATTGTACCTCTCACTACAGGTTCAAGTGTCATCAGCTCAGATACATTGTACCTCTCACTACACGTTCAAGTGTCATCAGCTCAGATACATTGTACCTCTCTCTACAGGTTCAGGTGTCATCAGCTCAGATACATTGTACCTCAGTCTACAGGTCCAGGTATCATCAGCTCAGATACATTGTACCTCAGTCTACAGGTCCAGGTGTCATCAGCTCAGATACATTGTACCTCAGTCTACAGGTCCAGGTGTCATCAGCTCAGATACATTGTACCTCTCACTACAGGTTCAGGTGCCATCAGCTCAGATACATTGTACCTCTCTCTACAGGTTCAGGTGTCATCAGCTCAGATACATTGTACTTCTCACTACAGGTCCCGATGCCTTCAGTTCAGATACATTGTACCTCTCACTACAGGTCCCGATGCCATCAGCTCAGATACATTGTACTTCTCACTACAGGTCCCGATGCCTTCAGTTCAGATACATTGTACCTCTCACTACAGGTCCCGATGCCATCAGCTCAGATACATTGTACCTCTCACTACAGGTCCAGATGTCATCAGCTCAGATACATTGTACCTCAGTCTACAGGTCCCGATGCCATCAGCTCAGATACATTGTACCTCAGTCTACAGGTCCCGATGCCATCAGCTCAGATACATTGTACCTCAGTCTACAGGTCCCGATGCCATCAGCTCAGATACATTGTACCTCAGTCTACTGGTCCAGATATCATCAGCTCAGATACATTGTAACTCTCACTACAGGTCCCGATGCCATCAGCTCAGATACATTGTGATACACTTTATGATCCCTCTGCAGGTCTCCTCCAGTAACAGGTCCATCCATACACTGTGCAGGTCCGGGGTCACCTACCCAAAGTAAGCAGCCGCTGGTCCGCTGGAGAGAAGGACTATAAGTGACAGCCATCCCAGGAAGACCTGTCCATCCAGCATTTTGCTGCGGCTCTGGCGCTGACCATCTCGTTCGTGTAGTTTAGTGTTGAGTTGTGCTGCAGGCGGCTGTGCGCTTCTTATAGAGAGGAGTGAGGCGGAGCCGACACACACACAGTCACACAGCAGAGCAGCACAGCAGAGCCGCACAGCCCTCCTCCTGCCCACCTCCTGCACTACTCCTCCCAGCAGCCGCCCCCTCCCCCAGACACACATACACACGTGCCTGCACAGCACACCCTGCACCGACACCTCCGCTCTGCGGACCAGCCTTAACCCCTGCACTGCTGGAGGAGACCCAGCCCTAACCCCTGCACTGCTGGACAAGAACCAGCCTTAACCCCTGCACTGCTGGAGGAGAACCAGCCCTAACCCCTGCACTGCTGGAGGAGACACAGCCCTAACCCCTGCACTGCTGGACAAGAACCAGCCCTAACCCCTGCACTGCTGGACAAGACCCTGCCTTAACCCCTGCACTGCTGGACGAGAACCAGCCTTAACCCCTGCACTGCTGGACGAGAACCAGCCCTAATCCCTGCACTGCTAGACAAGAACCAGCCTTAACCCCTGCACTGCTGGAGGAGAACCAGCCCTAACCCCTGCACTGCTGGACGAGAACCAGCCTTAACCCCTGCACTGCTGGACGAGAACCAGCCCTAATCCCTGCACTGCTAGACAAGAACCAGCCTTAACCCCTGCACTGCTGGACGAGAACCAGCCTTAACCCCTGCACTGCTGGACGAGAACCAGCCCTAACCCCTGCACTGCTGGAGGAGAACCAGCCCTAACCCCTGCACTGCTGGAGGAGAACCAGCCCTAACCCCTGCACTGCTGGAGGAGAACCAGCCCTAACCCCTGCACTGCTGGAGGAGACACAGCCCTAACCCCTGCACTGCTGGACAAGAACCAGCCCTAACCCCTGCACTGCTGGACAAGACCCAGCCTTAACCCCTGTACTGCTGGACGAGAACCAGCCTTAACCCCTGCACTGCTGGACGAGAACCAGCCCTAACCCCTGCACTGCTGGAGGAGAACCAGCCCTAACCCCTTCACTGCTAGACGAGAACCAGCCCTAACCCTAGCACTGCTGGAGGAGAACCAGCCCTAACCCCTTCACTGCTGGACGAGAACCAGCCCTAACCCCTGCACTGCTGGAGGAGACCAAGCCCTAACCCCTGCACTGCTGGACGAGAACCAGCCCTAACCCCTGCACTGCTGGAGGAGACCAAGCCCTAACCCCTGCACTGCTGGAGGAGACACAGCCTTAACCCCTGCACTGCTGGACGAGAACCAGCCCTAACCCCTGCACTGCTGGACAAGAACCAGCCCTAACCCCTGCACTGCTGGACGAGAACCAGCCCTAACCCCTGCACTGCTGGAGGAGACCAAGCCCTAACCCCTGCACTGCTGGACAAGAACCAGCCCTAACCCCTGCACTGCTGGAGGAGACCAAGCCCTAACCCCTGCACTGCTGGACAAGAACCAGCCCTAACCCCTGCACTGCTGGACAAGAAATAGCCCTAACCCCTGCACTGCTGGACAAGAACTAGCCCTAACCCCTGCACTGCTGGCCGCCCCCCCCGGCAAGAACCAGCCTTAACCCCTGCACTGCTGGATAAGAACCAGCCCTAACCCCCTGCACTGCTGGACAAGAACCAGCCCTAACCCCTGCACTGCTGGACAAGTCGCAGCCTTAACCCCTGCACTGCTGGACAAGAACCAGCCCTAACCCCTGCACTGCTGGACAAGTCCCAGCCTTAACCCCTGCACTGCTGGACAATAATAATCTTTAACCCATGTACTGCTGGATAAGAATCAGCCTTAACCCATTCAGTGCTGGACAAGAACCAGCCTTAACCCCTGCAATGCTGGACAAGAACCAGCCTTAACCTCTGCACTTTTGGATAAGAACCATCTTTAACCCATGCACTTTCACTCCCCCTGGGATACCTTATACCAAGTACTGACAGCCAAAAATCAGCCTTAACCCATGCACTGCTGGACAAGAACTAGCCCTAACCCCTGCACTGCTGGACGTGAACCAGCCTTAACCTCTTCACTGCTGGACAAGAATAAGCTTTAACCCCTGAACTGCTGGACAAGAACTAACCTTAACCCCTGCACTGCTGGACAAAAAAAAAAAAAACTTTAACCCCTGCACTGTGGATAAGAACCAGTCTTAACCCATACAGTGCTGGACAAGAACCAGCCTTAATCCCTGCACTGCTGGACAATAATAATCTTTAACCCATGCACTGCTGGATAAGAATCAGCCTTAACCCATTCAGTGCTGGACAAGAACCAGCCTTAACCCCTGCAATGCTGGACAAGAACCAGCCTTAACCTCTGCACTTTTGGATAAGAACCAGCTTTAACCCATGCACTTTCACTCCCCCTGGGATACCTTATACCAAGTACTGACAGCCAAAAATCAGCCTTAACCCATGCACTGCCAATTCCAGGACCAACCTTAACCCCTGCATTGCTGGCAAAGAAACAGTGTTAACCCTTGTACTACTAGCTCTGGATCAGCCTTAACCTCTGCTCTGCTGTTCCATGTTTAGAATTAACCCCTGAACTTCCAGCTAGGAAGTAAACTAGTCTACTGCACTGTTAACCAAGTCTTAACCAATGTAGTACTGGCTCAAAATCAGCCTTAGCCCCTGCTCTTCGTTTTCAGCATTATACCCTGCATTGCTAAACAGGAATCAGCCTACCAGACAAGAACTTCTGCACTACTTTTGCAGGTCTAGAATGACAGCTGATCTTATCTAGCATCAGGTTTAACGCCTGCCTTGCTGGCTAATAATTAGCCTTAACCCCTGCAGTGCTAAAAAGGAATCAGCTTTAACACATGCACTGCGGGACCAATAATTAGCCTTAACCCCTGCACTACTAGCTCAGGATCAGCCTTAGTCCCTGCTCTGCTATTCCATGTTCAGCATTAACCCTTGCTAAGCAGGAATCAACCGAAACCTTTGAACAGCTAGCCAAGAATCAGCCTTAACCCATGCACTGCTAAATCTGAATAATCTTTATCCCCTGCACTGTTGGACAAGAATCAGCCTTAACCCCTACATTGCTGGACAAGAATAGTCCTTAACCCTTGCAATGTTGAACAAGAATCATTCTTAACCCCTGCGCTGCTGGACAAGAATCAGTCTTAACTACTGCACTGCCAATTTCAGGACCTGCCCTGACCCCTACACTGCTGGACAAGGATCAGCCTTAACCCCTGCAATGCGGGACAAGAATAGGCCTTAACCACTGCACTGCTTAACAGGAATGAGTGTTAACCCTTGCACTTCTAGCTAATAAACAGCAAAACTCCTGCACTGCTACTGAAGAATCAGTATTAATCACTGCTGATTCTGGAAACAACTTTAACCTCTGCACTGCTAGACAGGAATTAGTCTTAATCCCTGCAATTCAAGACAAGAATTAGTCTTAACACCTGCACTGCTGGCCAAGAATCAGCCTTAACCTCTGCACTGCTGGCCAAAAACCTGCCTTAACCCCTGCACTGCTGGACAAGAATCAGCCTTAACCTGCTCTCTGCCAGCCAAGAAACAGGATTAACTCCTGCACTGCTATTGCAAGATTAGTCTTGTCTTCTTGTGCCAGGACCTCGGTCACCTCCAATGGCATTCAGTCAGGATAGGATTTAACTCCTGCCTTGCTGGCCTATGGAAGAGTGAAGAAATCAGGCGAAATCTTGCTGGCCTATGATCACTTTAAATCTTAACTTGCAGTTTAAACACTTGCTCTGAAACCCTTTCCCCCTGTAAGCCTTAAACTTTGCATCACCAGACACAGCATTTCCCTCTACACTGTCATCTATTACCCCTGGGGCAAATACTCCTTAGAGCCAGCTTTAACTCCAACTCTGTTACACCTAGGGCAGAAATACACAACAGTAGGTGTAACTTTGCAGATTTCCCTTCTCTCTGCACCAAAGGCCTTACCAGCCCCAGGACCAGGCATTGACCTTAAGGACAGCTTTAACCCTTGCACTTACACACCCAATGCCATGTGTAAGTCCTGCACTCCTGGGCCAGCCCTGCACCCTCTTAGTAAAATGCCTCAATGTGATCTGTGTCTGACAATCCAGGGCACAGCAGTCACTGTCACTCATAGGGCGGCTGAGGTGTGATGGGGTCAGGAAGGGCTCAGCCTTGGCTGTTTACATTTTTTATTCCATGTGTATGGTTGTTGTCTGGCAACTATAGATATGAGATCTATCTGTCTATCTATCTATCTATCTATCTCATATCTATCTATCTATTTATCTATCTCATATCTGTCTATCTATCTATCCAATCATCTATCTATCTATCTATCTATCTATCTCCTATCTATCTATCTCATATATATCTCATATCTATCTATCTATCTATCTCATATCTATCTCATATCTATCTATCTATCTCATATCTATCTATCTATCTATCTATCTATCTCCTATCTATCTATCTATCTATCTATCTATCTCATATCTATCTATCTATCTATCTATCTATCTATCTCATATCTATCTATCTATCTATCTATCTCATATCTATCTATCTCATAACTATCTCATATCTATCTGTCCATCTATCTCATATCTATCTATCTCATATCTATCTGTCTCATATCTATCTATCTATCTCCTATCTATCTATCTCATATTTATCTATCTATCTCCTATCTATCTATCTCATATATATCTATCTCATATCTATCTATCTATCTATCTCCTATCTATCTGTCTCATATCTATCTATCTATCTATCTATCTATCTATCTATCTATCTATCTGTCTATCTCATATCTGTCTATCTCATATCTATCTATCTCATATCTATCTATCTATTTATCTATCTATCTCATATCTATCTATCTATCTATCTATCTAGCTCATATCTATCTCCTATCTATCTATCTATCTATCTATCTATCTATCTATCTATCTCATATCTATCTCATATCTATCTATCTATCTCATATCTATCTATCTATCTATCTCCTATCTATCTATCTCCTATCTATCTATCTCCTATCTATCTAACTATCTATCTATCTATCTATCTATATATCGCTCTCATATCTAGCTATCTATCTATCTATCTAATATCTATCTATATCATATCTATCTATCTATCCCAACTCTATCTATCTATCTATCTATCTATCTATCTATCTATCTATCCTATCTATCCTAACTCTATCTATCTATATACATCTATCTATCTATCTATCTATCTATCTATCTATCTATCTATCATATCTATCTAATATCTATCTCATATCTATCTATCTATCTATATCTCTATCTCAACTCTATCTATCTCATATCTATCTATCTATCTATCTCATATCTATCTATCTATCTATCTATCTATCTATCTATCTCATATCTATCTATCCCAACTCTATCTATCTATCTATCTATCTATCTATCTATCTATCTATCTCATATTTATCAATCTATCTCATATCTATCTATCTCTCTCATATCTATCTATCTATCTATCTATCTATCTATCTATCTCATATCTATCTATCTCATATCTATCTCATATCTATCTATCTCATATCTATCTATCTATCTATCTATCTATCTATCTATCTATCTATCTCCTATCTATCTATCTATCTATCTCATATCTATCTATCTATCTATCTATTTATCTATCTCATATCTATCTATCTATCTATCTATCTATCAATAATCAATGTATCTTCTATCTATCTTTCTATCTAAATATCTATGTATCTAACTATCTTCTTTATATTTCAGATATTTCTAATTACTGTATCTATCTCAAAGGTATCAATCTTCCTCATATTGATGCATCTATATACAGTATCTATCTATCTATCTATCTATCTATCTATCTATCTTTTATCTACCTCATATCTATCTACAAATCTATATGCGACGTTTCGGTCCCAAAATACCTGGACCTTTTTCAAGCCAGGTATTTTGGAACTGAAACGTCGCATATGGAATAAACTCACAGTAATTATCTTTTTTTCATAAATATTGGAGTGCTTATCTATCTCTTTATCTCATATATATACATACAGTACAGCCCAAAAGTTTGGACACACCTTCTCATTCCAAGAGTTTTCTGTATTTTCATGACTATACAAATTGTAGAGTCACACAGAAGGCATCAAAACTATGAATTACCACATGTGGAATTATATACTTAACAAAAAAGTGTGAAACAACTGAAAATATGTCTTATATTCTAGGTTCTTCTAAGTAGCCACCTTTTGCTTTGATTACTGCTTTGCACACTCTTGGCATTCTCTTGATGAGCTTCAAGAGGTAGTCACCTGAAATGGTTTTCACTTCACAGGTGTGCCCTGTCAGGTTTAATAAGTGGGATTTCTTGCCTTATAAATGGGGTTGGGACCATCAGTTGTGTTGTTCAGAAGTCAGGTGGATACACAGCTGATAGTCCTACTGAATGGAGTGTTAGAATTTGTATTATGGCAAGAAAAAAAGCAGCTAAGTAAAGAAAAACGAGTGGCCATCATTACTTTAAGAAATGAAGGTCAGTCAGTCCGAAAAATTGGGAAAACTTTGAAAGTGTCCCCAAGTGCAGTGGCCAAAACCATCAAGCGCTATAAAGAAACTGGCTCACATGAGGACTGCCCCAGGAAAGGAAGACCAAGAGTCACCTCTGCTGCGGAGGATAAGTTCACCCGAGTCACCAGCCTCAGAAATGGCAGGTTAACAGCAGCTCAGATTAGAGACCAGGTCAATGCCACACAGAGTTCTAGCAGCAGACACATCTCTACAACAACTGTTAAGAGGAGACTGTGTGCAGCAGGCCTTCATGGTAAAATAGCTGCTAGGAAACCACTGCTAAGGACAGGCAACAAGCACAAGAAGAACACAAGGAATGGACTCTACATGCCTGGTTCCCACCGTGAAGCATGGAGGAGGAGGTGTGATGGTGTGGGGGGGCTTTGCTGGTGACACTGTTGGGGATTTATTCTGAACCAGCATGGTTACCACAGCATCTTGCAGCGGCATGCTATTCCATCCGGTTTGCGTTTAGTTGGACCAACAGGACAATGACCCCAAACACCTCCAGACTGTGTAAGGGCTATGTGACCAAGAAGGAGAGTGATGGGGTGCTACGCCAGATGACCTGGCCTCCACAGTCACCAGACCTGAACCCAATCCAGATGGTTTGGGGTGAGCTGGACCGCAGAGTGAAGGCAAAAGGGCCAACAAGTGCTAAGCATCTCTGGGAACTCCTTCAAGACTGCTGGAAGACCATTTCAGGTGACTACCTCTTGAAGCTCATCAAGAGAATGCCAAGAGTGTGCAAAGCAGTAATCAAAGCAAAAGGTGGCTACTTTGAAGAACCTAGAATATAAGACATATTTTCAGTTGTGTCACACTTTTTTGTTAAGTATATAATTCCACATGTGGTAATTCATAGTTTTGATGCCTTCAGTGTGAATCTACAATTTTTATAGTCATGAAAATACAGAAAACTCTTGGAATGAGAAGGTGTGTCCAAACTTTTGGTCTATACTGTATATATATATATATATATATATATATATATATATATATATCATATCTATCTATCTCATATCTATCTCATATCTATCTCATATCTATTTTTCTAACTATTTCATATCTATCTATCTCATATCTATCTCTTTATTTCATATATATGTACTGTATCTCTCTATCATTTATTTATTGCCTATCTATCTATTTAACTCAAATCTATGTTTAATCAATGTATCTAATATTTATATATCAGTCTCATATACAGTATATATAATGTCTATCCCATAATATCTTTCTCTATCTATTATGAATCAGTTTATCATCTATCTATCTCATATCTATCTATCTATCTGTCTATCTATGTATCTCAAATCTATGTATAATCAATATATATCTTGTATCAATGTATCTAATAATTATATATTTATCTAATATATATTGTCTGTCTCATAATATTTTTTTCTGTTTATTATAAATCTGTTTATCTCTTCTTCTATCTCTTCTTCTATCTATCTCTATCTATCTCCTATCTCATCTATCTATCTATCTATTCAATCTACACCATACTACTACCTACAACACCAACACCATCTATCCCTAACCTCCCACCTACTTTCAAAACAAAATACACACATACATCTATCACTATCTCAACTATCTCTCATATCTATCTATCTCATATCTATCTATCTATCTATCTCATATCTATCTATCTATCTATCTATCTATCTATTCTATCTCATATCTATCTATCTCATCTATCTATCTCTATCTATCTATCTCATATCTATCTATCCATATCTATCTATCTATCTATCTATCTATCTATCTATCTATCTCTATCTATCTCACTATCTATCTATTCCTATTATATCTATCTATCTATCTATCTATCTATCTATCTATCTATCTCATATCTATCTATCTATCTATCTATCTATCTCATATCTATCTATCTCATATCTATCTCATATCTATCTATCTATCTCATATCTATCTCCTATCTAACTACACCCATCCCTCTCTTCTCCTATCTATCTCATATCTATCTCTATCTACTCTATCTATCTCTCTATCTATCTATCTATCTATCTATCTATCTATCTCATTCTATCTATCTATCTATCTCATATCTATCTATCTATCTATCTCATATCTATCTCATATCTATCTATCTATCTCATATCTATCTATCTATCTCATATCTATCTATCTATCTATCTATCTATCTATCTATCTATCTATCTATCTATCTATCTATCTATCTCATATCTATCTATCTCTATCTATCTCTCTATCTATCTCATATCTATCTATCTATCTATCTACCCCATATCTATCTATCTCCATATCTATCTATCTATGTATCCTATCTATCTATCTATCTATCTACCTATCTCCTCTATATATAATGGATTGTTGAGGTAGAGGGACAGCTCCTGGGTGCTGAAGTCTCCTCTCTGATTGGTCAGTGTAGGTGGCCACAATGTAGTTGTTCTCTTTGTGTGTGTAGGGGGTATCACTGTGTTCACTAGCATGGAGGTGCACACATAGATGGAATGTTCTGCGTGTTCACGCTCAGTGCGGTGACAGTGATATGCATGGTCAGGCGGTACAAGGTGATGGGCTGGGGTCAGCAGGCAGGAAATAGATGGATGGGACTTTTTGTGTTGGGCAAAGCAAAAGCATAAAATGATGTATAAATAGCAACAATAACAATGCAGAGGAGGCAAAAACCTGCACCACAGGCCAATGTACAAGAGGGGACAGTGAGGAGGGGGCTACAAAGAGTCCGAGAAGCTGGCCCTGACTCAATCTGATGTCACACAGTCTCATCTATATGTATAGTGTCATTGTTATGAGGGCTCTGTGACACTCTCTGTTATGGCGACCCTGAAGATGTGACTGTTATGGAGAATTGTAGCTGTCAGTGTATATGGGGGCAGTGTGGCTGTCAGTATATATGGGGGTAGTGTGGCTGTCACTGTATATGGGGGTAGTGTGGCTGTCACTGTATATGGGGGCACTGAGGATGTCACTGTATATGGGAGCACTGTGGCTGTCAGTTTATATGGGGGCAGTGTGGCAGTCACTGCTATGAGGGTACTGTGGCTGTCACTGTATATGGAGGCACTGAGGATGTCACTGTATATGGGGGCACTGAGGATGTCACTGTATATGGGGGAACTGAGGATGTCACTGTATATGGGGGCACTCAGGATGTCACTGTATATGGGGGCACTGAGGATGTCACTGTATATGGGAGCACTAAGGATGTCACTGTATATGGGGGCACTGAGGATGTCACTGTATATGGGGGCACTGTCGCTGTCACTGTATATGGGGGCACTGAGGATGTCACTGTATATGGAGGCACTGAGGATGTCACTGTATATGGAGGCACTGGGAGGGATTTGGGGGCACTGTATATGGGGACACTGAGGATGTCACTGTATATGGGGGCACTGAGGATGTCACTGTATATGGGGGCACTGAGGATGTCACTGTATATGGGGGCAGTGTGTCTGTCACTATATGGGGGCACTGAGGATGTCACTGTATATGGGGGCACTGAGGATGTCACTGTATATGGGGGCATTGTGACTGTCACTGTATATGGGGGCACTGTGGCTGTCACTGTATATGGGGCAATGTGACTATCTCTGTATATGGCACAGTGTGTCTGTCACTGTATATGGGGGTACTGTGGCTGTCACTGTATATGGGGGCATTGTGACTATCACTGTATATGGGGGCATTGTGACTGTCACTGTATATGGGGGCATTGTGACTGTCACTGTATATGGGGGCATTGTGACTGTCACTGTATATGGGGGCATTGTGGCTGTCACTGTATATGGGGGCACTGTGGCTGTCACTGCATATGGAGCATTGTGACTGTCACTGTATATGGGGCAATGTGTCTGTCACTGTATAAGGGGGCAATGTGGCTGTCACTGTATATGGGGGTACTGTGGCAGTCATTGCTATGGGGGCAGTGTGGCTGTCAATGTATATGGGGGCACTGAGGATGTCACTGTATATGGGTGCACTGTAGATGTCACTGTATATGGGGGCACTGTGGCTGTCACTGTATATGGGGCACTGAGGATATCACTGTATATGGGGGCACTGAGGATGTCACTGTATATGGGGACAGTGTGTCTGTCACTGTATATGGGGGCACTGTGACTGTCACTGTATATGGGGGCATTGTAACTGTCACTGTATATGGGGGCACTGTGGCTGTAACTGTATATGGGGGTACTGAGGATGTCACTGTATATGGGGGTACTGAGGATGTCACTGTATATGGGGGCACTGAGGATGTCACTGTATATGGGGGCACTGAGGATGTCACTGTATATGGGGGCAGTGTGTCTGTCAGTGTATATGGGGGCATTGTGACTATCACTGTATATGGGGGCAGTGTGTCTGTCACTGTATATGGGGGCACTGTGGCTGTCACTGTATATGGGGGCACTGAGGATGTCATTAGTTAGTTCAATGGAAACAATATAATAATCTGTGTGTAATGAGCTCCCCCTAGGGGTGAATGTGACTGCTATAGGGACATGTAATAGGAATATTCAGCACAGATAATGTGTCCCCCAGTAGACCTTCTCCCAGATAATAGCAGCAGACCCTCCAGCAGACCCCACCAGATAACGTGTCCTCCCAGCAGTCCCTAGCACCAGATAATGTACCCCCAGCAGACCCTCCCCCAGACAATGTGTCCCCCCAGCAGACCCTCCCCCAGACAGTGTCCCCCCGGCAGACCCTCCCCCAGACAATGTGTCCCCCTGGCAGAACCTCCCCCAGACAATGTGTCCCCCCGGCAGACCCTCCCCCAGACAATGTGTCCCCCTGGCAGAACCTCGCCCCCCCAGACAATGTGTCCCCTCGGCAGACCCTCCCCCAGACAATGTGTCCCCCTGGCAGAACCTCCCCCAGACAATGTGTCCCCCCGGCAGACCCTCCCCCAGACAATGTGTCCCCCTCCCCCCCCCCGGCAGACCCTCCCCCCAGACAATGTGTCCCCCTGGCAGAACCTCCCCCAGACAATGTGTCCCCCCGGCAGACCCCTCCCCCAGACAATGTGTCCCCCTGGCAGACCCTCCCCCAGATAATGTCCACCCCAGCAGACAATTATTGAATTGTAGCAATATAAACACAAAAAAAATATAATAACAGTTATACTAATAAAAATATGTTTAGGATATCCACGTTGTAGAAACTTTTTAGTCATCTTATCCAGTTGTGCGTCCAGATCTGAATCTTGGCTAACTCTCCGTTTCACCCTAATATATTGACTAAATGGCAAAGATTTTACCATAGAGCGTAGATGTCCGCTATCATAACGTAAAATGTTATTCCTATCTGTAGGTTTAGCATAAGGATCGGTAACCAACACATTATCGTCATTTCTCACCAGAACATCCAAAAACTGAATCTCTTGTTCTGAACACACCAAAGTGAACGTAATGTCATCGACAATTGTATTAAGAAATGCATGGAAAGAATGTAAAGATTCCATATCACCAGTCCAAAGAAGGAAGACGTCGTCTATGTATCGCCACCACGCCATAATGTATCTGACACATTAGATGAACACATAGATGAAGTCCTCCTCCAAAACATTCATTACAATATTTGCATATGTGGGCGCCATATTAGCGCCCATAGCGGTTCCACGTAACTGTAAAAAGATATTATCCCCAAACATGAAGTAATTATTTCTGAGGACAAACTCCAATAAATTCAGGATCAAAGTTTGAGCCTCATCTGTATAATCAGATCTCACCAACTTTTTTGTGGAGGACTTCGTCTGCGTGTCCCACCATGTCAGATACATTATGGCGTGGTGGCGATACATAGACGACGTCTTCCTTCTTTGGACCGGTGATATGGAATCTTTACATTCTTTCCATGCGTTTCTTAATACAGTTGATGATGACATTAAGTTCACTTTGGTGTGTTCAGAACAAGAGATTCAGTTTTTGGATGTTCTGGTGAGAAATGACGATAATGTGTTGGTTACCGATCCTTATGCTAAACCTACAGATAGGAATAACATTTTACGTTATGATAGCGGACATCTACGCTCTATGGTAAAATCTTTGCCATTTAGTCAATATATTAGGGTGAAACGGAGAGTTAGCCAAGATTCAGATCTGGACGCACAACTGGATAAGATGACTAAAAAGTTTCTACAACGTGGATATCCTAAACATATTCTGGATGTAAATCATAATAAAGTATTGAATATATCGCGACAGCATTTAATTAAGGGTAATGTCCAAAAAAATAAGGGGGAACGTATACCCTTCATTTCAACATATTGTGAGGGTAGTCACCAAGTATCACAGATTATACGCCGACATTGGAGGGTTTTATTGAGCGATCCATCTGCTGTGCCAGCATTGAAGAACCCCCCATTATTTTCATATCGTCGTACGACTAACATTAGAGATAAATTGGTCTCCGCTGATGTTGGTTCTTTTAAAGCCTCAAAACAAAGTGGTATATTTGGGGTAACTCGGAAGGTTGGCTTCCCCTGCTTGAGCTGTGTAAATTGTAAATACATGGTTAAAGGCAGTACATGCACACACGGGGATAGAGGATACGGTATTCGCTTTTACCTTAATTGCAATAGTGACTTTGTTATTTATTTATTGAGTTGTCCTCACAATCTGATATATATTGGGTTATAATACATTAGATCTAAAAACTAGACTTACACAACATAGATATACCATCCGTAAGAAACGCCGAGACCCTCCAGTCTCACGTCACTTTGCAGAAGCGCATCATACAGAGAGAGATCTGAAATTTCGCATAATAGACCATGTACCCCGCTACGCCATGGACCCCCCTTTATAATAAAGAAAAAACATATTTTTATTAGTATAACTGTTATTCTATATTTTTTTGTGTTTATATTGCTACAATTCAATAAAAAAAATTTTAGAGGAGTGGTTGGACTGTGATAGTACTATGTGTGTGTGTATGTATGCATGTACTGTATGTATATATGTATATATATCAATATTTATTATCTTTTTGGACTTTAAATTGTTAGATTTGGTCATTTGGTCTCATTGATTTTTGTTATTTATTTTTACTATTTACACCACATTTTGATTTTTTTATGTTTATTTTTATTTATTTAGTTCTGTTTTATTTCTTCCTATAGGCCATTTTAAGGTTCATCATTAAGTGGTGCGTAGTTTATTCTATGCGCCATCTTTTTGTGGGGTTACGGAGGGGAGCGTCTTTTTGGTCTGGTTGAAGTTAATATGGTATTTTTAAGCCAGTTAGAATAGATATTGCATAGCACTGTTTTGTTTTTTTATTATTTTTTATTGTGGTGTCGATAGTTTGATATTTATTTATTTATTTATTTAATTTTTTTTATATATATTTATTTTCTTTGAGTCCAGTTTATGCTCAGATTCTAACTTTAGGTAAGACTTTCCATGTTTTTTCCTCTTTCATATATAATAAGGAGACCTTGTAATTTATTTTTGACATTTAGCGCTGTATTATTCGTACTTCACATGCGAGAAGTTTTGCTTTTCCCCATTGTAGGACTATTAAAGGACTATTATTATTATTATTATTATTATTATTATTATTATTTGCGCTATTACTATATGGATAAGTCTTTGCCAACACTTTCTGGCTTCATTTTCACACTGCGCATGTGATTGTAATATGGATAAGTGGCGTAATAATCACTGTATATGTCTTACACTTGTGTTTTTATAATTACTGATTGATATATGTACATTTTATACACTTTCTGATTGTATTTATTATATTTATTGGGTTCCCTATATGCACAAATATTTATTTTTGCACTTTGTGAACATGACACAATATTTGATTATACATATTTTTTGCTATACGTAATTAATACGTGATTAACTATCTATTTGTTATTGATAATTAGATGAGTGATCTGTTTTTCATTATAAATACTTGCACATTTTCACTATGTTACTGTTTGAGAAAGGTCTATTGTATCTGGGACCGAAACGTTTCACTGGAATAAATCTTCACTTTTTTGATTTTCAATATTGGAGCGCTGTCCATTTTTGTATTGTTATCTATCTCCTATCTATCTATCTATTTATCTATCTATCTATCTCATATCTATCTATCTCATATCTATCTATCTATCTCATATCTATCTATCTATCTATCTATCTCATATCTATCTCATATCTATCTATCTATCTATCTCATATCTATCTCATATCTATCTATCTATCTCATATCTATCTATATATTTATCTATCTATCTATCTATCTATCTATCTCATATCTATCTATCTATCTATCTATCTATCTATCTAATATCTACCTATCTATCTATCTATCTCATATCTATCTCATATCTATCTACCTATCTATCTATCTATCTCATATCTATCTCATATCTATCTATCTATCTATCTATCTCCTATCTATCTCATATCTATCTATCTATCTCCTATATATCTATCTATCTATCTATCTCCTATCTATCTATCTATCTATCTCCTATCTATCTATCTATCTCATATCTATCTCATATCTATCTATCTATCTCATATCTATCTCATATCTATCTATCTATCTATCTATCTCCTATCTATCTCATATCTATCTATCTATCTCCTATCTATCTATCTATCTATCTATCTATCTATCTATCTATCTCATATCTATCTATCTATCTCATATCTATCTATCTATCTCATATCTATCTATCTATCTCCTATATATCTATCTATCTATCTATCTCCTATCTATCTATCTATCTATCTCCTATCTATCTATCTCATATCTATCTCATATCTATCTCATATCTATCTATCTATCTCATATCTATCTCATATCTATCTATCTATCTATCTATCTATCTATCTATCTCCTATCTATCTCATATCTATCTATCTATCTCCTATCTATCTATCTATCTATCTATCTATCTATCTCATATCTATCTATCTATCTCATATCTATCTATCTATCTATCTCATATCTATCTATCTATCTATCTCATAGCTATCTATCTCATATCTATCTATATCATATCTATCTATCTATCTATCTCATATCTATCTATCTCATATCTATCTATATCATATCTATCTATCTATCTATCTCATATCTATCTATCTATCTATCTATCTCCTATCTATCTATCTATCTCCTATCTATCTATCTCATATCTATCTATCTATATCTATCTATCTATCTATCTATCTATCTATCTATCTCTATCTATCTCTATCTATCTATCTCCTATCTATCTATCCCTATCTATCTATCTATCTCCTATCTATCTATCTATCTCATATCTATCTATCTATCTATCTCATATCTGTCTATCTCTAATCTATCTATCTCCTATCTATCTATCTCCTATCTATCTATCTATCTCCTATCTATCTATCTATCTCATATCTATCTATCTCATATCTATCTATATCATATCTATCTATCTATCTATCTCATATCTATCTATCTCATATCTATCTATCTATCTCATATCTATCTATCTATTTATCTATCTCCTATCTATCTATCTCCTATCTATCTATCTCATATCTATCTATCTATCTATCTATCTATCTATCTATCTATCTATCTCCTATCTATCTATCTATCTCCTATCTATCTATCTCATATCTATCTATCTATCTCATATCTATCTATCTATCTCATATCTATCTATCTATCTATCTCATATTTATCTATCTCATATCTATCTATCTATCTATCTCATATCTATCTCTCTCATATCTATCTATCTATCTCATATCTATCTCATATCTCTCTCATATCTATCTATCTATCTCATATCTATCTATCTCATATCTATCTATCTATCTCATATCTATCTATCTCATATCTATCTATCTATCTATTCATATCTATCTATCTATCTATCTATCTATCTATCTATCTATCTCATATCTATCTATCTCCTATCTATCTATCTATCTATCTATCTATCTATCTATCTCATATCTATCTATCTATCTATCTCATATCTATCTAATATCTATCTATCTATCTCATATCTATCTCATATCTATCTATCTCATATCTATCTATCTATCTACAGTATCTATCTATCTATCCATCCATCCATCTCATATCTGTGGCCATTATCTACAGTTTTCTGACTACAAGACACTGGACACATCAGGAGACTTGTGATTTTTTTCCCTGTCTTCCTGTTGGTGTTCTGCCTTAATTCTGGCCATGAATCTTTTCTTCCAGAAGAAGAGGCAGAAGTAATGAATCAGAAAACTTCCAGAGAGATAAATTCCTTCACTGCATAGAAAGGTAGATGACCGTGCATTGAGAGCGATAGACACAGTGCCAGGTGTCTGCTAGTAAAGCCCCACGTCCGGGTGATGAGTAACATTGCCTGTACACTGTATGGCCAATAGCTATCTCACCTGATTCCTCACTACACATGCACACTCGGCTCGACTTGTTGGTACATATGTAGTGGGAGTGGACAGCAATAGCACAGCCAGACACATCTCCTCAAGAACAATAGGATTAGGTGAGTTGAGTGTGAAGTCCACGCAGGATCCCGGAGGTCAATACCCCGAGGTCACACAATGTCCTGCGGCTCTCAGGTCCCCGGGACTTCTGATGTTTTTGTCTCTTTTTTGGAATGTATTTTGCTTTTCATCTTATTCTGCACAGAGTTATGATAATTTATAATGTTTTACTCGCCGCACTCTCTCCGGGACTTTATCACTTGTGTCTTCACAGAAGTTGCCATGATAACAGGTCTCAGCATTTTTTATCTCTTCATTGCTTTTAGTTGTTTTTGCCACAGTCAATATTTACACAATCAGCGCTGATGGCTTAAAAGCGACAGGTGGGAGTCGTGGGAGTCAATATCAGCAACGCAGCAGAAGACTAACATAGAGAAGGAGAGAGGAGGGAGAGAGAGAGAGAGAGAGAGAGAGAGAGAGAGAGAGAGAGAGAGAGAGAGAGAGAGAGAGAGAGAGAGAGAGAGAGAGAGAGAGAGAGAGAGAGAGAGAGAGAGAGAGAGAGAGAGAGAGAGAGAGAGAGAGAGAGAGAGAGAGAGAGAGAGAGAGAGAGAGAGAGAGAGAGAGAGAGAGAGAGAGAGAGAGAGAGAGAGAGAGAGAGAGAGAGAGAGAGAGAGAGAGAGAGAGAGAGAGAGAGAGAGAGAGAGAGAGAGAGAGAGAGAGAGAGAGAGAGAGAGAGAGAGAGAGAGAGAGAGAGAGAGAGAGAGAGAGAGAGAGAGAGAGAGAGAGAGAGAGAGAGAGAGAGAGAGAGAGAGAGAGAGAGAGAGAGAGAGAGAGAGAGAGAGAGAGAGAGAGAGAGAGAGAGAGAGAGAGAGAGAGAGAGAGAGAGAGAGAGAGAGAGAGAGAGAGAGAGAGAGAGAGAGAGAGAGAGAGAGAGAGAGAGAGAGAGAGAGAGAGAGAGAGAGAGAGAGAGAGAGAGAGAGAGAGAGAGAGAGAGAGAGAGAGAGAGAGAGAGAGAGAGAGAGAGAGAGAGAGAGAGAGAGAGAGAGAGAGAGAGAGAGAGAGAGAGAGAGAGAGAGAGAGAGAGAGAGAGAGAGAGAGAGAGAGAGAGAGAGAGAGAGAGAGAGAGAGAGAGAGAGAGAGAGAGAGAGAGAGAGAGAGAGAGAGAGAGAGAGAGAGAGAGAGAGAGAGAGAGAGAGAGAGAGAGAGAGAGAGAGAGAGAGAGAGAGAGAGAGAGAGAGAGAGAGAGAGAGAGAGAGAGAGAGAGAGAGAGAGAGAGAGAGAGAGAGAGAGAGAGAGAGAGAGAGAGAGAGAGAGAGAGAGAGAGAGAGAGAGAGAGAGAGAGAGAGAGAGAGAGAGAGAGAGAGAGAGAGAGAGAGAGAGAGAGAGAGAGAGAGAGAGAGAGAGAGAGAGAGAGAGAGAGAGAGAGAGAGAGAGAGAGAGAGAGAGAGAGAGAGAGAGAGAGAGAGAGAGAGAGAGAGAGAGAGAGAGAGAGAGAGAGAGAGAGAGAGAGAGAGAGAGAGAGAGAGAGAGAGAGAGAGAGAGAGAGAGAGAGAGAGAGAGAGAGAGAGAGAGAGAGAGAGAGAGAGAGAGAGAGAGAGAGAGAGAGAGAGAGAGAGAGAGAGAGAGAGAGAGAGAGAGAGAGAGAGAGAGAGAGAGAGAGAGAGAGAGAGAGAGAGAGAGAGAGAGAGAGAGAGAGAGAGAGAGAGAGAGAGAGAGAGAGAGAGAGAGAGAGAGAGAGAGAGAGAGAGAGAGAGAGAGAGAGAGAGAGAGAGAGAGAGAGAGAGAGAGAGAGAGAGAGAGAGAGAGAGAGAGAGAGAGAGAGAGAGAGAGAGAGAGAGAGAGAGAGAGAGAGAGAGAGAGAGAGAGAGAGAGAGAGAGAGAGAGAGAGAGAGAGAGAGAGAGAGAGAGAGAGAGAGAGAGAGAGAGAGAGAGAGAGAGAGAGAGAGAGAGAGAGAGAGAGAGAGAGAGAGAGAGAGAGAGAGAGAGAGAGAGAGAGAGAGAGAGAGAGAGAGAGAGAGAGAGAGAGAGAGAGAGAGAGAGAGAGAGAGAGAGAGAGAGAGAGAGAGAGAGAGAGAGAGAGAGAGAGAGAGAGAGAGAGAGAGAGAGAGAGAGAGAGAGAGAGAGAGAGAGAGAGAGAGAGAGAGAGAGAGAGAGAGAGAGAGAGAGAGAGAGAGAGAGAGAGAGAGAGAGAGAGAGAGAGAGAGAGAGAGAGAGAGAGAGAGAGAGAGAGAGAGAGAGAGAGAGAGAGAGAGAGAGAGAGAGAGAGAGAGAGAGAGAGAGAGAGAGAGAGAGAGAGAGAGAGAGAGAGAGAGAGAGAGAGAGAGAGAGAGAGAGAGAGAGAGAGAGAGAGAGAGAGAGAGAGAGAGAGAGAGAGAGAGAGAGAGAGAGAGAGAGAGAGAGAGAGAGAGAGAGAGAGAGAGAGAGAGAGAGAGAGAGAGAGAGAGAGAGAGAGAGAGAGAGAGAGAGAGAGAGAGAGAGAGAGAGAGAGAGAGAGAGAGAGAGAGAGAGAGAGAGAGAGAGAGAGAGAGAGAGAGAGAGAGAGAGAGAGAGAGAGAGAGAGAGAGAGAGAGAGAGAGAGAGAGAGAGAGAGAGAGAGAGAGAGAGAGAGAGAGAGAGAGAGAGAGAGAGAGAGAGAGAGAGAGAGAGAGGAGAGAGAGAGAGAGAGAGAGAGAGAGAGAGAGAGAGAGAGAGAGAGAGAGAGAGAGAGGAGAGAGAGAGAGAGAGAGAGAGAGAGAGAGAGAGAGGAGAGAGGGAGGAGAGAGAGGGAGAGAGAGAGAGAGAGAGAGAGAGAGAGAGAGAGGAGAGAGAGAGAGGAGAGAGAGAGAGAGAGAGAGAGAGAGAGAGAGAGGAGAGAGAGAGAGAGAGAGAGAGAGAGAGAGAGAGAGAGAGAGAGAGAGAGAGAGAGAGAGAGAGGAGAGAGAGAGAGAGAGAGAGAGAGAGAGAGAGAGAGAGAGAGAGAGAGAGAGAGAGAGAGAGAGAGAGAGAGAGAGAGAGAGAGAGAGAGAGAGAGAGAGAGAGAGAGAGAGAGAGAGAGAGAGAGAGAGAGAGAGAGAGAGAGAGAGAGAGAGAGAGAGAGAGAGAGAGAGAGAGAGAGAGGGAGAGAGAGAGAGAGAGAGAGAGAGAGTGAGAGGGAGAGAGAGAGAGAGAGAGAGAGAGAGAGAGAGAGAGAGGAGAGAGAGAGAGAGAGAGAGAGAGAGAGAGGGGGGAGAGAGAAGGAGGGGAGAGAGAGATGAGAGAGGGAGGAGAGAGAGGAGAGAGAAAGAGGAGAGAGAGGAGAGAGAGAGAGAGAGAGAGAGAGAGAGAGAGAGAGAGAGGAGAGAGAGAGAAAGAGACAGAGAGAGAGAAAGAGAGGAGAGAGAGAGGTTAGAGAGAGGATATTGAGAGAGGAGAGAGAGAGAGGAGAGAGAAAGAGAGAAGAGATAAAGTAGAGAAAGAAAGAGAAAATGAGAGAGAGATACTAAATCAGATTTATCACAGTGACTGATACTACATCAGATTTATCACAGTGGATGATACTACACCAGATTTATCACAGTGGCTGATACTGCACCAGATTTATCACAGTACCTGATGCTGGAGGACAAATCTGAAAGATCTGTACACTGTCTAGTCCATGTTTATACCACCTTTTAGTTGCCTTACTTTGAGACAGAATTTTACAACATTATTTTGGGGCACTTTTTTAGTGCATTATGGCTCATTTAAGGTACGCCCCCCTTTTTCTGTGAATCCACACCCATATGTCTAGCAAGTTGAAAAATGTTAGCCAAAATATTGTGCCAAGATATGCCAAATATGCGTCACATTTATACAAGTATCTAGGTAACCACAATAGGGCCAAAGTGTGGCAGGCAGCAGTGTGTGGCGGGGCAGCAGTGTGTGGCGAGGTTGCAGTGTGGTTGGCAGGCAGCAATGTGTGGTGGGGCAGCAGTTTGTAGTCACACTCCAGGATCAGTTACTTCCCAGTTAACTGTGCAGGTCATGTAGGATATTATATAGCGGTATTATATACAGCTCGTTTTGTGGATTAGAGAATTGACCACTCAGTGAACTCGCCCTAATTCTGCATTCTTCTCAGATGAGATCCCCTTATCAGGTATAACACATGGGGTGTAATAATCATCGCTGTGTAAGCAGTGGTCCCATTTCTGGACAGGGGCTCAGGGCCCCGACCACAAACTTCTCTCTCATTTTCTTCTAGAATTAGATGTGGTAATAGAGACTCAGAGAATTTAGGCTTCTTATAGGTCAGGAACGCTTAGTGCAGAGACTCCCTCATCCTCACCTCTCATGTCCAGGCCCCTACAGCTCTGATCATTTATGTCACTGAAACCAGTGAGTGAAAATCAACTTCCTGAACATCATATACAGGAAGAGACAGGGAGGCAGTACTATCTGTACCAACATGATATACAGGAAGAGACATGGAGGCAGTACTATCTGTACATCATATACAGGAAGAGACAGGAAGGCAGTACTATCTGTACCAACATGATATACAGGAAAAGACAGAGAGGCAGTACTATCTGTACATCATATACAGGAAGAGACAAGAAGGCAGTACTATATGTACATCATATATAGAAAGAGACAAGGAGGCAATAGTATCTGTACCAACATGATATACAGGAAAAGACAGGGAGGCAGTACTATCTGTACCAACATGATATACAGGAAGAGACAGGGAGGCAGTACTATCTGTACATCATATACAGGAAGAGGCAGGAAGGCAGTACTATCTGTACATCATATACAGGAAGAGACAGGAAGGCAGTACTATATGCATATCATATATAGGAAGAGACAGGGAGGCAGTACTATCAGTACAAACATGATATACAGGAAGAGACAGGAAGGCAGGTACTATCTGTACATCATATACAGGAAGAGACAGGGAGACAGTAGTATCTGTACCAACATCATATACAGGAAGAGACAGGGAGACAGTACTATCTGTACCAACATCATATACAGGGAGAGACAGGGGGGAAGTAATATCTGTACCTACAATCTTTCAAGGAAGAGATAGGGAGGCAGTACTATCTGTACCTAGACCATTTACAGGAAGAGAAAGGGAGGCAGTACTATCTGTACCTACATCAGATACATGTAGGCAGTACTATCTGTACCTACATCATATACTGTACATGGAAACAGTACTATATATAACTGCATCATTAATATCAACACAGTTTTTTATTAAAATGGATGCTGCTGCAGATGGGGCTGGAGCTGTTTATTATAATGAACGCTACTGCGGAGGGGGCTGGAGCTGTTTATTATAAAGGATACTGCGGAGGAGGAGGCTGGAGCTGTTTATTATAATGGGCACTACTGCGGGGGGTTGGAGCTGTTTAATATAATGAATACCGCAGCAGAGGTGGCTGGAACTGGTTATTATAATGGACCCTGCTGCGGAGGGGGCTGGAGCTGTTTATTATATTGGGCACTGCTGCGGGGAGTTGGAGCTGTTTATTATAATGAAGACCGCAGCAGAGGGGGCTGGAGCTGTTTATTATAATGAACCCTGCTGCAGAGGGGTCAGAAGCTGTTTATTATAATGGACACTGCTGCGGGGGGTTGGAGCTGTTTATTATAATGGACCCTGCTGCGCAGGAGGCTGGAGCTGTTTATTATAATGGGCACTACTGCAGGGGGTTGGAGCTGTTTATTATAATGGGCACTACTGCAGGGGGTTGGAGCTGTTTATTATATTGGGCACTGCTGCGGGGGGGTTGGAGCTGTTTATTATAATGAACCCTGCTGCGGAGGAGGCTGGAGCTGTTTATTATAATGGGCACTACTGCAGGGGGTTGGAGCTGTTTATTATAATAGAAGCTGCTGCGGAGGTGGCTGGAGCTGTTTATGATAATGGGCACTACTGCGGGGGGTTGGAGCTGTTTATTATAATGGGCACTGCTGCAGAGGAGGCTGGAGCTGTTTATTATAATGGACACTGCTGTGGGGGGTTGGAGCTGTTTATTATAATAGAAGCTGCTGCAGAGGGGGCTGGAGCTGTTTATTATAATGGAACCTGCTGCAGAGAGGTCAGGAGCTGTTTATTATAATGGACCTTGCTGCAGAGGGGGCTGGAGCTGTTTATTATAATGGACCCTGCTGCAGAGGGGGCTGGAGCTGTTTATTATAATGGGCACTGCTGCGGGGGATTGGAGCTGTTTATTATAATGGAAGCTGCTACGGAGGAGGCTGGAGCTGTTTATTATAATGGACCCTGCTGCGGAGGAGACTGGAGTTGTTTATTATAATGGACCCTGCTGTGGAGGAGGCTGGAGCTGTTTATTATAATGGACACGACTGAGAGGGGTTGAAGCTGTTTATTATAATGGACCCTGCTGCGGAGGAGGCTGGAGCTGTTTATTATAATGGACCCTGATGCAGAGGAGGCTGGAGCTGTTTATTATAATGGACCCTGATGCAGAGGAGGCTGGAGCTGTTTATTATAATGGACCCTGATGCAGAGGAGGCTGGAGCTGTTTATTATATGGACCCTGATGCAGAGCGAGGCTGGAGCTGTTTATTATAATGGACCCTGATGCAGAGGAGGCTGGAGCTGTTTATTATCACACAGAGACTTCACAGTTTGGTGATTAGCTCCCCAAGCAACAGCAAGTCGTGCAACTCACGAATATTAATCACCACAATTTACACCGCGCTGCTCACACGTCAGTGCAGGACATCTACTCCACATTCCAAAATAAAACAGGACACTGGGAAAATTACTACCTATAGACGGCAACAAGATAGAAAACACAGAAGAAAGCCTGGAAACGCCTGGAACATTCATCTCTTTAATTTTATACCAATTCATCTGGTGTCCTAAAATTAGTAAAGAATGTTATATATTCTATGAACAGGAACTATATAATATCTATCTATCTATTTATCTATCTATCTATCTATCTATTTATCTCATATGTATTTATCTCACATCTATCTCATATCTACACTACAGACCAAAAGTTTGGACACACCTTCTCATTCCAAGAGTTTTCTGTATTTTCATGACTATAAAAATTATAGATTCACACTGAAGGCATCAAAACTATGAATTACCACATGTGGAATTATATACTTACCAAAAAAGTGTGAAACAACTGAAACTATGTCTTATATTCTAGGTTCTTCAAAGTAGCCACCTTTTGCTTTGATTACTGATATATGTGTCCTGCATATAAGTGTCCTGTATATGTGTCCTGTATATAAGTGTCCTGTATAAGTGTCCTGTATATAAGTGTCCTGTATATGTGTCCTGTATATAAGTGTCCTGTATATGTGTCCTGTATACAGTGCTGGCCAAAAGTATTGGCACCCCTGCAATTCTGTCAGATAATACTCAATTTCTTCCAGAAAATGATTGCAATCACAAGTGCTTTGGTAATAATATCTTCATTTAATTTGTCTTCAATGGAAAACCACAAAAAGAATTGTCAAAAAGCCAAATTGGATATAATTCCACACCAAACATAAAAAAGGGGGTGGACAAAAGTATTGGCACCCTTTGAAAAATCATGTGATGCTTCTCTAATTTGTGTAATTAACAGCACCTGTTACTTACCTGTGGCACATAACAGGTGGTGGCAATAACTAAATCACACTTGCAGCCAGTTGAAATGGATTAAAGTTGACTCAACCTCTGTCCTGTGTCCTTGTGTGTACCACATTGAGCATGGAGAAAAGAAAGAAGACCAAAGAACTGTCTGAGGACTTGAGAAGCAAAATTGTGAGGAAGCATGAGCAATCTCAAGGCTACAAGTCCATCTCCAAAGACCTGAATGTTCCTGTGTCTACCGTGCGCAGTGTCATCAAGAAGTGTAAAGCCCATGGCACTGCGGCTAACCTCCCTAGATGTGGACGGAAAAGAAAAATTGACGAGGGATTTCAACGAAAGATTGTGCGGATGGTGGCTAAAGAACCTCGACTAACATCCAAACAAGTTCTAGCTGCCCTGCAGTCCGAGGGTACAACAGTGTCAACCCGTACTATCCGCCGGCGTCTGAATGAAAAGGGACTCTATGGTAGGATACCCAGGAAGACCCCACTTCTGACCCAGAGACATAAAAAAGCCAAAACTTACCTGAGAAAGCCAAAAACTTTTTGGAAGAATGTTCTGTGGTCAGATGAGACAAAAGTAGAGCTTTTTGGGAAAAGGCATCAACATAGAGTTTACAGGGAGAAAAAAGAGGCCTTCAAAGAAAAGAACACGGTCCCTACAGTCAGACATGGCGGAGGTTCCCTGATGTTTTGGGGTTGCTTTGCTGCCTCTGGCACTGGACTGCTTGACCGTGTGCATGGCATTATGAAGTCTGCAGCATAATGTAGGGCCCAGTGTGAGAAAGCTGGGTCTCCCTCAGAGGTCATGGGTCTTCCAGCAGGACAATGACCCAAAACACACTTCAAAAAGCACTAGAAAATGGTTTGAGAGAAAGCACTGGAGACTTGTAAAGTGGCAGCAATGAGTCCAGACCTGAATCCCATAGAACACCCAAGGAGAGATCTCACAATGGCAGTTTGGAGAAGGCACCCTTCACATCTCAGGGACCTGGAGAAATTCCAGCAGAGCATTGGAAGAAACTCATTGATGGTTACCGGAAGCGGTTGTTCGCAGTTATTTTGTCTAAAGGTTGTGCTACCAAGTATTAGGCTGAGGGTGCCAATACTTTTGTCCGGCCCATTTTTGGAGTTTTGTGTAAAATGATCAATGATTTGACTTTTTTTTTCATTCTCTTTTGTGTTTTTTCATTGCAAGCAAAATAAATGAAGATATTATTACCAAAGCATTTGTGATTGCAGTCATTTTCTGGAAGAAATTGAGTATTATCTGACAGAATTGCAGGGGTGCCAATACTTTTGGCCAGCACTGTAAGTGTCCTGTATATAAGTGTCCTGTATATACAGTCATATGAAAAAGTTTGGGCACCCCTATTAATCTTAATCATTTTTAGTTCTAAATATTTGGGTGTTTGCAACAGCCATTTCAATTTGATATATCTAATAACTGATGGACACAGTAATATTTCAGGATTGAAATGAGGTTTATTGTACTAACAGAAAATGTGCAATATGCATTAAACCAAAATTTGACCGGTGCAAAAGTATGGGCACCTCAACAGAAAAGTGACATTTATTTAGTAGATCCTCCTTTTGCAAAAATAACAGCCTCTAGTCGCTTCCTGTAGCTTTTAATCAGTTCCTGGATCCTGGATGAAGGTATTTTTGACCATTCCTCTTTACAAAACAATTCCAGTTCAGTTAAGTTTGATGGTCGCCGAGCATGGACAGCCCGCTTCAAATTATCCCACAGATGTTCAATGATATTCAGGTCTGGGGACTGGGATGGCCATTCCAGAACATTGTAATTGTTCCTCTGCATGAATGCCTGAGTAGATTTGGATCATTGTCTTGCTGAAATATCCATCCCCGGCGTAACTTCAAATTCGTCACTGATTCTTGTACATTATTCTCAAGAATCTGCTGATACTGAGTTGAATCCATGCGACCCTCAACTTTAACAAGATTCCCGGTGCCGGCATTGGCCACACAGCCCCAAAGCATGATGGAACCTCCACCAAATTTTACAGTGGGTAGCAAGTGTTTTTCTTGGAATGCTGTGTTTTTTGGACGCCATGCATAACGCCTTTTTGTATGACCAAACAACTCAATCTTTGTTTCATCAGTCCACAGGACCTTCTTCCAAAATGAAGCTGGCTTGTCCAAATGTGCTTTTGCATACCTCAGGCGACTCTGTTTGTGGCGTGCTTTCAGAAACGGCTTCTTTCGCATCACTCTCCCATACAGCTTCTCCTTGTGCAAAGTGTGCTGTATTGTTGACCGATGCACAGTGACACCATCTGCAGCAAGATGATGCTGCAGCTCTTTGGAGGTGGTCTGTGGATTGTCCTTGACTGTTCTCACCATTCTTCTTCTCTGCCTTTCTGATATTTTTCTTGGCCTGCCACTTCTGGGCTTAACAAGAACTGTCCCTCTGGTCTTCCATTTCCTTACTATGTTCCTCACAGTGGAAACTGACAGGTTAAATGTCTGAGACAACTTTTTGTATCCTTCCCCTGAACAACTATGTTGAACAATCTTTGTTTTCAGATCATTTGAGAGTTGTTTTGAGGAGCCCATGATGCCACTCTTCAGAGGAGATTCAAATAGGAGAACAACTTGCAATTGGCCACCTTAAATACCTTTTCTCATGATTGGATACACCTGGCTATGAAGTTCAAAGCTCAGTGAGGTTACAAAACCAATTTTGTGCTTCAGTAAGTCAGTAAAAAGTAGTTAGGAGTATTCAAATCAATAAAATAAGGGTACCCAAATTTTTGCACCGGTCAAATTTTGGTTTAATGCATATTGCACATTTTCTGTTAGTACAATAAACCTCATTTCAATCCTGAAATATTACTGTGTCCATCAGTTATTAGATATATCAAATTGAAATGGCTGTTGCAAACACCCAAATATTTAGAACTAAAAATGATTAAGATTAATAGGGGTGCCCAAACTTTTTCATATGACTGTAAGTGTCCTGTATATGTATCCTGTATATGTGTCCTGTATATGTGCCCCGTATAAGTGTCTGAAAAGAGTGGCCTGTATATGTGTCCTCTATATATATGTCCTGTATATAAATGTCCCCTATATATATCCTTTTTATATTTTCCTTTTTTATTTTTTTTTTTTATATTTTTTTTTATTTTTTTTTTTTTTTTTTTTTTTTTTTTTTTTTTTTTTTTATTTTTTTTTTATATTTTTTTTTTTTTTTTTTTTTTTTTATTTTTTCTGTATAAGTGTCCTGTATATGTGTCCTGTATATGTGTCCTGTATAAGTGTCCTGCCCCCCCTATATGTGTCCTGTATAAGTATCCTGTATAAGTATCCTGTATATAAGAGTCCTGTATAAGTGTCCTGAATATGTGTCCTGTATATGTGTCCTGTATAAGTGTCCTGTATATGTGTCCTGTATAAGTGTCCTGTATATAAGTGTCCTGTATATAAGTGTCCTGTATAAGTGTCCTGTATAAGTGTCCTGTATATAAGTGTCCTGTATATAAGTGTCCTGTATAAGTGTCCTGTATATGTGTCCTGTATAAACGTGTCCTGTATAAGTGTCCTGTATAAGTGTCCTGAATAAGTGTCCTGTATATAAGTGTCCTGTATATATGTCCTGTATATACGTGTCCTGTATAAGTGTCCTGTATATGTGTCCTGTATAAGTGTCCTGTATATGTGTCCTGTATAAGTGTCCTGTATATGTGTCCTGTATATGTGTCCTGTATAAGTGTCCTGTATATAAGTGTCCTGTATATGTGTCCTGTATATAAGTGTCCTGAATAAGTGTCCTGTATATGTGTCCAGTATATAAGTGTCCTGTATAAGTGTCCTGTATAAGTGTCCTGTATATGTGTCCTGTATATAAGTGTCCTGTATAAGTGCCCTGTATAAGTGTCCTGTATATGTGTCCTGTATATAAGTGTCCAGTATATGTGTCCTGTATATGTGTCCTCTATAAGTGTCCTGTATAAGTGTCCTGTATATGTGTCCTGTATATAAGTGTCCTGTATATAAGTGTCCTGTATATAAGTGTCCTGTATAAGTGTCCGGTATAAGTGTCCTGTATATGTGTCCTATATATGTGTCCTGTATAATTGTCCTGTATATGTGTCCTGTATAAGTGTCCTGTATATAAGTGTCCTGTATATGTGTCCTGTATAAGATTCCTGTATATGTGTCCTATATATTTGTCCTGTATAAGTGTCCTGTATATGTGTCCTGTATAAGTGTCCTGCATATAAGTGTCCTGTATATGTGTTTTGTATAAGATTCCGGTATATAAGTGTCCTGTATATGTGTCCTGTATATAAGTGTCCTGTATATAAGTGTCCTGTATATGTGTCCTGTATAAGTGTCCTGTATAAGTGTCCTGTATATAAGTGTTCTGTATATGTGTCCTGTATATAAGTGTCCTGTATATGTGTCCTATATATGTTTCCTGTATATAAGTGTCCTGTATATGTGTCCTGCATAAGTGTCCGGTATATGTGTCCTGTATATAAGTGTCCTGTATAAGTGTCATGTATATATGTGTCCTGTATAATTGTCCTGTATAAGTGTCCTGTGTATGTGTCATGTATATAAGTGTCCTATATATGTGTCCTCTATATGTGTCCTGTATTAGATTCCTGTATATGTGTCCTGTATAAGTGTCCTGTATAAGTGTCCTGTATATGTGTCCTGTATAAGTGTCCTGTATAAGTGTCCTGTATATAAGTGTCTTGTATATGTGTCCTGTATATAAGTGTCCTGTATATGTGTCGTGTATATGTGTCCTATATAAGTGTCCTGTATATAAGTGTCCTGTATATGTGTCCTGTATATACGTGTCCTGTATAAGTGTCCTGTATATGTGTCCTGTAAAAGTGTCCTGGGGTATATACAGTCATGGCCAAAAGTTTTGAGAATGATACAAATATTAATTTTTACAAAGTCTACTGCTTCAGTTTTTCTAATGGCAATTTGCATATACTCCAGAATGTTATAAAGAGTGATCAGCTTAACAGCAATTACTTGCAAAGTCAATATTTGCCTAGAAAATGAACTTTATCCCCCAAAACACATTTCAACATCATTGCAGCCCTGCCTTAAAAGGACCACCTAACATCGTTTCAGTGATTGCTCCATTAACACAGGTGTGGGTGTTGATGAGGACAGGGCTGGAGATCAATCTGTCATGATTAAGTAAGAATGACACCACTGGACACTTTAAAAGGAGGCTGGTGCTTGCCATCATTGTTTCTCTTCTGTTAACCATGGTTATCTCTAAAGAAACACGTGCAGTCATCATTGCACTGCACAAAAATGGCCTAACTGGGAAGAGTATTGCAGCTAGAAAGATTGCACCTCAGTCAACAATCTATCGCATCATCAAGAACTTCAAGGAGAGAGGTTCCATTGGTGCCAAAAAGGCTCCAGGGCGCCCAAGAAAGACCAGCAAGCGGCAGGACCGTCTCTTAAAAGTGTTTCAGCTGCGGGATCGGGCTACCAGCAGTGCAGAGCTTGCTGAGGAATGGCAGCAGGCAGGTGTGAGTGCATCTGCACGCACTGTGAGGCGGAGACTCTTGGAGCAAGGCCTGGTCTCAAGGAGGGCAGCAAAGAAGCCACTTCTCTCCAGAAAAAACATCAGGGACAGACTGATATTCTGCAAAAGGTACAGGGAGTGGACTGCTGAGGACTGGGGGAAAGTCATTTTCTCTGATGAATCCCCTTTTCCATTGTTTGGAACATCTGGAAAACAGCTTATTCGGAGAAGAAGAGGTGAGCGCTACCACCAGTCTTGTCTCATGCCAACTGTAAAGCATCCTGAAACCATTCATGTGTGGGGTTGCTTCTCAGCCAAGGGAATCGGCTCTCTCACAGTCTTGCCATGAATAAAGAATGGTACCAGAATGTCCTCCAAGAGCAACTTCTCCCAACCGTCCAAGAGCAGTTTGGCGCTCAACAATGCCTTTTCCAGCATGATGGAGCACCTTGCCATAAAGCAAAGGTGATAACTAAATGGTTCAGGGAACAAAACATAGAGATTTTGGGTCCATGGCCTGGAAACTCCCCAGATCTTAATCCCATTGAGAACTTGTGGTCAATCATCAAGAGACGGGTGGACAAACAAAAACCAACAAATTCAGACAAAATGAAAGCATTGATTCTGCAAGAATGGACTGCTATCAGTCAGGATTTGGTCCAGAAGTTGATTGAGAGCATGCCAGGGAGAATTGCAGAGGTCCTGAAGAAGAAGGGTCAACACTGCAAATATTGACTTGCTGCATTAACTCATTCTAAGTGTCAATATAAGCTTCTGTTACTCATAATATGAATGCAATTCTATTTCTGTATGTGATAAAAACATCTGACAAACACACATAAAAACCAGAGGGCAGCAGATCATGTGAAAATAGAATATTTGTGTCATTTTCAAAACTTTTGGCCATGACTGTAAGTGTCCTGTATATGTGTCCTGTATAAGATTCCTGTATAAGTGTCCTGTATATGTGTCCTGTATATAAGTGTCCTGTATATGTGTCCTGTATATAAGTGTCCTATATATGTGTCCTGTATATAAGTGTCCTGTATATGTGTCCTATATGTGTCCTGTATATAAGTGTCCTGTATATGTGTCCTGGTATGTGTCCTATATGTGTCCTGTATATAAGTGTCCTGTACAAGTGTCCTGTATATGTGTCCTATATATGTGCCCTGTATATAAGTGTCCTGTATACGTGCCCTGTATAAGTGTCCTGTATAAGTGTCCTGTATATGTGTCCTGTATATGTGTCCTGTATATAAGTGTCCTGTATATGTGTCCTATATATGTGTCCTGTATATAAGTGTCCTGTATATGTGTCCTCTATATGTGTCCTGTATATAAGTGTCCTGTATAAGTGTCCTGTATACGTGTCCTGTATATAAGTGTCCTGTATATGTGTCCTGTATAAGTGTCCTGTATAAGTGTTCTGTATAAGTGTCCTGTATATGTGTCCTGTATATGTGTCCTGTATATAACTGTCCTGTATATGTGTCCTGTATATAAGTGTCCTATATATGTGTCCTCTAGATGTGTCCTGTATATGTGTCCTGTATATGTGCCCTGTATAAGTGTCCTGTATAAGTGTTCTGTATATGTGTCCTATATATGTGTCCTGTATATAAGTGTCCTGTATATGTGTCCTATATGTGTCCTGTATATAAGTGTCCTGTATATGTGTCCTATATGTGTCCTGTATATAAGTGTCCTGTATATAAGTGTCCTGTATAAGTGTCCTGTATGTGTCCTATATATGTGCCCTGTATATAAGTGTCCTGTATACGTGCCCTGTATAAGTGTCCTGTATAAGTGTCCTGTATATGTGTCCTGTATATGTGTCCTCTATATAAGTGTCCTGTATATGTGTCCTATATATGTGTCCTGTATATAAGTGTCCTGTATATGTGTCCTCTATATGTGTCCTGTATATAAGTGTCCTGTATAAGTGTCCTGTATATGTGTCCTGTATATGTGTCCTGTATATAAGTGTCCTGTATATGTGTCCTGTATATGTGTCCTGTATATGTGTCCTGTATAAGTGTCCTGTATAAGTGTTCTGTATAAGTGTCCTGTATATGTGTCCTGTATATAAGTGTCCTGTATATGTGTCCTGTATATAACTGTCCTGCATATGTGTCCTGTATATAAGTGTCCTATATATGTGTCCTCTAGATGTGTCCTGTATAAGTGTCCTGCATATGTGCCCTGTATAAGTGTCCTGTATAAGTGTTCTGTATATGTGTCCTTTATATGTGTCCTGTATATAAGTGTCCTGTATATGTGTCCTATATGTGTCCTGTATATAAGTGTCCTGTATATGTGTCCTATATGTGCCCTGTATAAGTGTCCTGTATATGTGCCCTGTATATGTGCCCTGTATAAGTGTCCTGTATATGTGCCCTGTATAAGTGTCCTGTATAAGTGTTCTGTATATGTGTCCTTTATATGTGCCTTTTATATAAGATCTGCCATTACTGAAAAATATCCAAGTGCTCTATCCAGAAATATAGCAATATAAGACAACACACAGCCCGTGTCTGACACTATAGGTGTGTCAGACGGTGCCCGTAGGCATCTGTGTACCTTGGGTAAGATATATACAATAGGTATAATAGGATTATCCTCCCTCACAAAGGTATACGTGTCCTCATCAATACATTTAGTAAGCAGAGCAGGATACAGGACAGCTTGGATTTGTTTTTGTATTGTAAATTTAGGGTTAGCAGAGACCCCCGTATATACTAAAGGGTCACTCAGCTGTCACCCAATCTCAGCCAAGTATGAGACTGTATCCATGGTAACGTCAGCACCGCCTTTGTCTGCAGGCTTGATGGTCATATCGCCGCCATGGGACAGTTCACACAAGGCCGACATTTCACAACAAGTCATATTAGGATGTCTAAGAAAATCTGTATGATCCATAGACCTCATAATGTCAGATATCACAGCATCGATACATGCCACAATGACAGGAGGTGCTGATGGAGGAACCAAAGTGCTCATCTTATCATCTAGTGCTCATACCTATCTATCTATCTATCTATCTATCTATCTATCTATCTATCTATCTCATATCTATCTATCTCCTATCTATCTATCTCATATCTATCTATTTATCTATCTATTTATCTATCTATCTATCTATCTATCTATCTCATATCTATCTATCTATCTCATATCTATCTATCTATCTCATATCTATCTATCTATCTCATATCTATCTATCTCATATCTATCTATCTATATCTCATATCTATCTATCTATCTCCTATCTATCTATCTATCTATC
>CAMRHE010000919.1:312500-315000 GCA_947044405.1 Leptodactylus fallax
AAAACTTCACTTTTATTGAAAAAGTATATAAAATATAAAGAACTGGAAGAGCAATACAAAACCAAAAAATTCCATTAATACCGCCTGGTCACAACAGTGTATAACAGGCATATATGGGCCCAGCTTATACAGTGCCTTGCGAAAGTATTCGCCCCCCTTGAACTTTTCAACCTTTTGCCACATTTCAGGCTTCAAACATAAAGATATAAAATTTAAATTTTTTGGCGAACAATCAACAACAAGTGGGACACAATTGTGAAGTGGAATGAAATTTATTGGTTATTTTAAACTTTTGTAAAAAATAAAAAAACTGAAAAGTGGGGCGTGCAATATTATTCGGCCCCGTTACTTTCAGTGCAGCAAACTCAGTCCAGAAGTTCAGTGAGGATCTCTGAATGATCCAATGTTGTCCTAAATGACTGATGATGATAAATATAATCCACCTGTGTGTACAAGTCTCCGTATAAATGCACCTGCTCTGTGATAGTCTCAGGGTTCTGTTTAAAGCGCAGAGAGCATCATGAAGACCAAGGAACACACCAGGCAGGTCCGTGATACTGTTGTGGAGAAGTTTAAAGCCGGATTTGGATACAAAAAGATTTCCCAAACTTTAAACCTCCCAAGGAGCACTGTGCAAGCGATCATATTGAAATGGAAGGCGTATCAGACCACTGCAAATGTACCAAGACCCGGCCGTCCCTCTAAACTTTCATCTCAAACAAGGAGAAGACTGATCAGAGATGCAGCCAAGAGGCCCATGATCACTCTGGATGAACTGCAGAGATCTACAGCTGAGGTGGGAGAGTCTGTCCATAGGACAACAATCAGTCGTACACTGCACAAATCTGGCCTTTATGGAAGAGTGGCAAGAAGAAAGCCATTTCTCAAAGATATCCATAAAAAGCCACCTGGGAGACACCAAACATGTGGAAGAAGGTGCTCTGCTCAGAGGAAACCAAAATCCAACTTTTTGGCCACAATGCAAAACCATATGTTTGGCGTAAAAGCAACCCAGCTCATCCCCCTGAACACACCATCCCCACTGTCACACATGGTGGTGGCAGCATCATGGTTTGGGCCGGCTTTTCTGCAGCAGGGACAGGGAAGATGGTTAAAATTGATGGGAAGATGGATGGAGCCAAATACAGGACCATTCTGGAAGAAAACCTGTTGGAGTCTGCAAAAGACCTGAGACTGGGACGGAGATTTATCTTCCAACAAGACAATGATCCCAAACATAAAGCCAAATCTACAATGGAATGGTTCCCAAATAAACGTATCCAGGTGTTAGAATGGCCAAGTCAAAGTCCAGACCTGAATCCAATCGAGAATCTGTGGAAAGAGCTGAAAACTGCTGTTCACAAACGCTCTCCATCCAACCTCACTGAGCTCCAGCTGTTTTCCAAGGAAGAATGGGCAAGAACTGATAGAGACAACCCCAAGCGACTTGTAGCTGTAATCGCAGCAAAAGGGGGCGCTACAAAGTATTAACTTAAGGGGGCCGAATAATATTGCACGCCCCACTTTTCAGTTTTTTATTTTTTACAAAAGTTTAAAATATCCAATAAATTTCGTTCCACTTCACGATTGTGTCCCACTTGTTGTTGATTCTTCACCAAAAAATTAAAATTTATATCCTTATGTTTGAAGCCTGAAATATGGCAAAAGGTTGAAAAGTTCAAGGGGGCCGAATACTTTCGCAAGGCACTGTATCTGAGAAATGATGATTATAGCTCACATTCTCAATCTGCCTGCACTACCTCAACCAATTGTGCACGCCACTTAGACCTCTGAGGCGGCAAACCATATATTGTGATGGGTACAATTTTGTAAGAACAATATATCCCCTCCTGTCCTGAGGCTTCTGGCCTAATGCCACGCCAACCGGCCTGTGAAAGGATTCAAAGCCCAATACAAATAGGTATGAGCCCCTTCAGCTCTGCAATTGACATATATAACTGACTAAACTTCCAAACTGGACAGTCCTACGCGTTTCCTCCATTAGATTCATCAGGGGCTCTCAAAGTAGTAGACAAATAGCAGTGAAAAATGGTGTTTTTAATGCATTAGCGATGTGTGGTGGCAGCGTGACCGTCACACATCGCTAATTATACTACAACTACTAACCTGACAAGTATAGTACTAATACTATAATGATTAATACTACTTATACTACTAGAAATATAGCAAGTACAATACTACTACTATAATAATTAATAATACTTATACTACTACTATTAACATTGCAAGAACAATACTACTACTTTAATGGTTAAAACTACTTATGCTACTACTACTATTATAAGTACAAAAATGCTATTAATTAATAATGCTATTTATTAATTAACGCTAATAATGCTATACAATTTATGCTAACATTATTAATATTGCAAGTACAATACTGCAAGTAAAATGATTACTACTAGTCATGCTACTATTACTAATATTACAAGTACAATACTACTACTATAATGATTAATACTACTGAATTTACTATTAT
>CAMRHE010000919.1:317500-337500 GCA_947044405.1 Leptodactylus fallax
TACAATAATCTGTAAAATTATTACTACTTATATTACTAATACTACAAATATTACAAATATAAAACTTCTAAAATAATGATTAGTACTAGTTATACTACCGCAAATATTACACGTACAATGCCACTACTATAATGATTTCTTCAAACTATACTATAAGACTATTACTACAAGTACAATAATACTGCATAATGATAAATACTACTTATACTACTACAAATATTACAAGTACAATACTACTAATATAATTATTAATATTGCTACTATAACAATTAAAATTATTTATTCTGCTATATTTAGTAGTAGAGTAATACTATTATAATGATCTATACATTTGATTCTATCTCTCCTAACATTAAAGATAAATACTAATATTATAATAATTAAATCTTATAATGCTATTAATATTACAAGCACAATACTACTTCTATAATGAACTATAATGAATAGAGCTACTTATAATACTACAAATATTAAAATAACAACTAGTATAATTATTAACACTACTTATATTACTAGTCCAAATTTTAGAAGAACAATACTACTAATGCAATAAATAATGCTACTTATACTACTACAAATATTACAAGTACAATACTACTACTATAATGATTAATACTACTACTTGTACAACTACTACAGATGTTACAATTACAATAATTCTAGTATAATGATTAATACTACTTATACTACTACACATATTACAAGTACAATACTACAACTTTTAGGATTAATTATAATTATACTACAACTATTGCAAGTACAATACTACTGCTAAAATGCTTAATATTACTGACACTACTACAAATATTACAAGTAAAATCCTGCTACTATAATGCATAACTCTAATTATACTTCTACTACTCTACCCTAATCTCTGTCCACGCTCTCTGACCACAACCTGCTGACATTCTCAGCCCTCTCCTCTGTAATTGGCTCCCCTAAACCAACACGCCCCCGCAGGAACCTTAATCGCCTGGACATCTGCACGCTCTCAGACTCTCTCCGACCGCTCGCTGACATATCCTCACTCCAGGACGCAGATACCACTGCTGACTTCTACAACACCACCATTACCTCAGCCCTTGACTCTGTGGCCCCTTCACAAACACCAGAGCCCGACCGATCAATAGGCAGCCCTGGCACACTGACCTGACTAAAAAACTGAGACGTGCTTCACGGGTTGCAGAACTCCTCTGGAAGAAAAGCCACTCCCAGGAGGACTTCATCAGGTACAAAGAGGCAGTTCTCACATTCAAGAACACACTCACCTCTGCAAAACAGGTCTACTTCACCACACTAATATCTGCCCTATCCCGCAACCCCAAACAGCTATTCACTACCATCAACTCCCTTCTCCATCCTCCTGCGCCCCCTCCGACATCACTTATCACAGCTGATGACTTTGCCTCTTATTTCAAAAGCAAAATTGACACCATCAGAGACAGTCTCACCCTACACCCCCCGATAACCACTCTATCCAACTGCTCCATGCTCTTCATCTCTAACCTGTTTCTCCACCATCACTGATGAAAAGCTCTCCACCCTAATCTCTAAATCCCACCTCACCTCCTGCATACTTGACCCCATCCAGTCACATCTCATCCCCAAACTCTCTGAAGACATTACTCCTGCCCTAACCCATCTCTTCAGCCTATCCCTAACCAATGGATCCTTCCCCTCCGCCATCAAACATGCTACCGTCACACCTATACTTAAGAAACCCTCCCTGGACCCGTCCTCTCCAGCCAACTATCGCCCCATCTCACTGCTCCCGTACACCTCTAACCTGCTGGAGCAACACGTCCACTCCGAGCTGTCCTCCTATCTCTCGTCCAATGTGCTCTCTGACAGACTACAGTCAGGCCTCAGACCCCATCACTCCACAGAAACTGCCCTAACCAAGGTCATTAATGACCTTCTACTGCCAAAGCCAAGCGTCACTATTCTGTCCTCCTCCTCGACCTCTCATCTGCCTTTGACACAGTTGACCATTCCCTCCTGTTAGAAACTCTCTCATCCCTTGGCATCTCAGACTTCGCCATTTCCTGGATCTCCTCATACCTCACCAACCGCACATTCAGTGTCTCCCACTCGCACATCACCTCCCCGCCAGCCCTCTTTCTGTAGGTGTCCCCCAAGGCTCCGTCCTAGGACCACTCCTGTTCTCCATCTACACCCTAGGCCTTGGCCAACTCATAGAATCCCATGGTTTCCATTACCATTACTATGCTGATGACACCCAAATATATCTCTCTGGACCAGACATTACCTCCCTGTTGTCCAGAGTCCCAGAATGTCTCGCAGCCGTAGCCTCCTTTCTCTCCTCCCACTTTCTCAAACTCAACATGGAGAAAACGGAGTTCATAATCTTCACCCCTCCTTCATCTATTTGAGTTAGCGCAACCACTCTCACCCCAGTCCCACAGGCCCGCTGCCTTGGGATAACCTTAGACTCTGACCTATCCTTCAAGCCTCACATCCAAATCCTCAACACCTCCTGCTGCCTCCAACTCAAGAACATCCACCGAATCCGCTCCTTCCTCACCCCTGAAGCTCCAAAGATGCTAGTCCACGCCTTCATAATCTCCCACCTAGACTACTGTAACACCCTTCTCCATGGCCTCCCAGCTAACACTCTCGCCACCTCCAGTCCACCTTATACTGTGCTGCTCGCCTAATACACCTCTCCCCCCGTTCTTCATCGGCCGCCCCTTCTGCCAATCCCTTCACTGGCTACCCATCGCCCAGCGAATAGAGATCAAACTACTAACACTGACATACAAAGCCATCCACAACCTGCCTGTCCCCTCCATATATCTCCGACCTAATCTCCCGCTACCTGCCCGCACTTAACCTCCGATCCTCCAAAAACCTCCTACTCCGCTCTGCTCTTATCCGCTCCTCACACAAACGTCTCCAAGACTTCTCCCGTGCATCCCCCATACTCTGGAACTCATTACCAAGACACATAAGACTGACCCCCACAGTCACAAGCTTCAAGAAGGCCCTGAAGACTCACCTATTCAGGAAGGCCTACAACCTCCAATAACACTACTGTCACCGCCACCTGTACAGCCTCCAATAACACTACTGTCACCACACCGCCATCTGTACAGCCTCCAATAACACTACTGTCACCACACCGCCATCTGTACAACCCCCAATAACACTACTGTCACCACACCGCCACCTGTACAACCTCCAATAACACTACTGTCACCACACCGCCATCTGTACAGCCTCCAATAACACTACTGTCACCGCCATCTGTACAGCCTCCAATAACACTACTGTCACCACACCGCCATCTGTACAACCTCCAATAACACTACTGTCACCACACCGCCATCTGTACAACCTCCAATAACACTACTGTCACCACACCACCATCTGTACAGCCTCCAATAACACTACTGTCACCGCCATCTGTACAGCCTCCAATAACACTACTGTCACCACACCGCCATCTGTACAACCTCCAATAACACTACTGTCACCACACCGCCATCTGTACAACCTCCAATAACACTACCGCCCTGTCACCACACCGCCATCTGTACAACCTCCAATAACACTACTGTCACCACACCGCCATCTGTACAACCCCCAATAACACTACTGTCACCACACCGCCATCTGTACAACCCCCAATAACACTACTGTCACCACCGCCATCTGTACAGCCTCCAATAACACTACTGTCACCACACCCATCTGTACAGCCTCCAATAACACTACTGTCACCCCCCCAACACCGCCCCATCTGTACAGCCTCCAATAACACTACTGTCACCACACCGCCACCTGTACAACCTCCAATAACACTACTGTCACCACACCGCCATCTGTACAACCTCCAATAACACTACTGTCACCACACAGCCTCTCCCCCCACCTTCTGTCTCTATCCCTCTTCCCTCATAGATTGTAAGCCTTGCGGGCAGGGCCCTCTATCCCACTGTGCCAGTGATCACTGCTAGTATTATCTGTTTTGTATATCTTGTGTACCGTATGTAAATCCGCAAATGTAAGGCACCATGGAATTAATATAATAATGTACAGAGCACCATGGGATTAATATAATAATGTACAGAGCACCATGGAATTAATATAATAATGTACAGCACCATGGGATTAATATAATAATGTACAGAGCACCATGGGAATAATATAATAATGTACAGCACCATGGGATTAATATAATAATGTACAGCACCATGGGATTAATATAATAATGTACAGAGCACCATGGAATTAATATAATAATGTACAGAGCACCATGGGATTAATATAATAATGTACAGCACCATGGGATTAATGGCGCTATATAAATAAATAAATAAATAATAATAATAATATTACAAGTACAATACTAGTACTATAATGATTAATACTACTTATACTACTACTAACATTGCAAGAACAATACTACTACTTTAATGATTAAAACTACTTATGCTACTACTGATATTACAAATATTACAATAGAAGAACAATACTATTACTGATATGATTAATACTACTTATACTACTACAACTAATATTGCAAGTACAATAATAGTAGTATAATAATTATTACTAATTATACTACTACTTCAAATATTACAAGTGCAATGTTACTGCTATAATGATTAATACCACTTATACAACTAAAACAATAAACTCTAATATAGTAAGTACAATACTCCTACTATATAGATTATTACTACTTGAACAACTACTACAAAGTATTGTAATTTCAAAACTACTATGATAAGCTTTATCACTACTTATACTACTACTACTAATATTACAAGTACAATACTACTACTATAATTCACAATACTACTTATACTACTACTACTACTAATATTACAAGTACAATACTACTACTGTAATTCACAATACTACTTATACTACTACTACTAATATTACAAGTACAATACTACTACTATAATCAACAATACTAGTTACACACTAACATTGCAAAAATACTACTACTACTAATATTACAAGTACAATACTACTACTATAATGATTAATACTACTTATACTACTATTACTATAATGATTAATACTACATATACTACTACTAATATTGCAAGTACAAAATTACTAAAATAATGATTAATTCTAATTATACTAAAATTACTAATTTTACAAGTATAATACTACTACAATAATGTGTAATATTATTACTACTACTACTACTACTACTACTACTACTACAAGTATTACAAGTATAAAACTTCTAAAATAATGATTAGTTCTACTTATACTACTACCGCAAATATTACACTTACAATGCTACTATTATGAGGATTTATTCAAACTATACCATACGACTATTACAAGTACAATAATACTACATAATGATCAATACTACTTATACTACTACTAATATTACAAGTACAATACTACTAATATAACGATTAATACTACTTACTGTATAGTAATACTACAAATATTACAAGTACAATACTATTACTATAATAATAAATACTACTTATACTACTACAAATATTACAGGTACAATACTACCACTATAATGATTAATACTACTTATACTACTACTAATATTACAAGTACAATACTACTAATATAATGATTAATACTACTTACTGTATACTACTACTACTACAAATATTACAAGTACAATACTACTACTATAATAATAAATACTATTTATACTACTACTAATAAAAATACAAGTATAATACTACTACTATAATGATTAATACTACTTATACTACTAGAAATATAGCAAGTAGAATACTACTACTGTAATAATTAATATTTATACTACTACTAATAATAATAATACAAGTATACTACTATAAAATAAATACTACTTATACTACTACTGCAAATATTACAAGTACAATACTACTACTATAATGATTATTACTACTTTTACTACTAATACTAATATTACAAGTACAATAATTCTACTGTAATGATTAATAATACTTATACTACTAATAATAATAATACAAGTATACTACTACTACTACTACAATCATTAATACTACTTATACTACTACTACAAATTTTACAAGTACAATACTACTACTATAATAATAATAATAATAATAATAATAATAAATAATACTTATAATACTACTACTAATATAAGTACAATAATACTACTATAAAGATTAATACTATTTGTACTACAAATATTACTAGTACAATAATAGTACTATAATGATTAATGCTGCATATACTACTTTTACAGATATTACAAGTACAATACTACTACTATTATAATGATTAATAATACTTATACTACTACTACTACTAATATTACAAGTACATTAATTCTACTGTAATGATTAATACTACTTATACTACTACTAATACTACTAATATTACAAGTGCAATACTACTACTATAATGATTAATAATACTTATACTACTACTGTAATGATTAATACTACTACTACTACTACTACTACTACTACTACTACTAATATTACAAGTACAGTGCTGGCCAAAAGTATTGGCACCCCTGCAATTCTGTCAGATAATACTCAATTTCTTCCAGAAAATGATTGCAATCACAAATGCTTTGGTAATAATTTCTTCATTTAATTTGTCTTCAATGGAAAACCACAAAAAGCCTGTGGCACATAACAGGTGGTGGCAATAACTAAATCACACTTGCAGCCAGTTGAAATGGATTAAAGTTGACTCAACCTCTGTCCTGTGTCCTTGTGTGTACCACATTGAGCATGGAGAAAAGAAAGAAGACCAAAGAACTGTCTGAGGACTTGAGAAGCAAAATTGTAAGGAAGCATGAGCAATCTCAAGGCTACAAGTCCATCTCCAAAGACCTGAATGTTCCTGTGTCTACCGTGCGCAGTGTCATCAAGAAGTGTAAAGCCCATGGCACTGCGGCTAACCTCCCTAGATGTGGACGGAAAAGAAAAATTGACGAGGGTTTCAACGAAAGATTGTGCGGATGGTGGCTAAAGAACCTCGACTAACATCCAAACAAGTTCTAGCTGCCCTGCAGTCCGAGGGTACAACAGTGTCAACCCGTACTATCCGTCGGCGTCTGAATGAAAAGGGACTCTATGGTAGGATACCCAGGAAGACCCCACTTCTGACCCAGAGACATAAAAAAGCCAAAACTTACCTGAGAAAGCCAAAAACTTTTTGGAAGAATGTTCTCTGGTCAGATGAGACAAAAGTAGAGCTTTTTGGGAAAAGGCATCAACATAGAGTTTACAGGGAAAAAAAAGAGGCCTTCAAAGAAAAGAACACGGTCCCTACAGTCAGACATGGCGGAGGTTCCCTGATGTTTTGGGGTTGCTTTGCTGCCTCTGGCACTGGACTGCTTGACCGTGTGCATGGCATTATGAAGTCTGCAGCATAATGTAGGGCCCAGTGTGAGAAAGCTGGGTCTCCCTCAGAGGTCATGGGTCTTCCAGCAGGACAATGACCCAAAACACACTTCAAAAAGCACTAGAAAATGGTTTGCGAGAAAGCACTGGAGACTTGTAAAGTGGCAGCAATGAGTCCAGACCTGAATCCCATAGAACACCCAAGGAGAGATCTCACAATGGCAGTTTGGAGAAGGCGCCCTTCACATCTCAGGGACCTGGAGAAATTCCAGCAGAGCATTGGAAGAAACTCATTGATGGTTACCGGAAGCGGTTGTTCGCAGTTATTTTGTCTAAAGGTTGTGCTACCAAGTATTAGGCTGAGGGTGCCAATACTTTTGTCCGGCCCATTTTTGGAGTTTTGTGTAAAATGACCAATGATTTGACTTTTTTTTTCATTCTCTTTTGTGTTTTTTCATTGCAAGCAAAATAAATGAAGATATTATTACCAAAGCATTTGTGATTGCAATCATTTTCTGGAAGAAATTGTGTATTATCTGACAGAATTGCAGGGGTGCCAATACTTTTGGCCAGCACTGTACAATACTACTGCTATAATGATTACTACTTACAGTACAGACCAAAAGTTTGGACGCACCTTCTCATTCCAAGAGTTTTCTGTATTTTCATGACTATAACAATTGTAGATTCACACTGAAGGCATCAAAACTATGAATTACCACATGTGGAATTATATACTTAACAAAAAAGTGTGAAACAACTGAAAATATGTCTTCTATTCTAGGTTCTTCAAAGTAGCCACCTTTTGCTTTGATTACTGCTTTGCACACTCTTGGCATTCTCTTGATGAGCTTCAAGAGGTAGTCACCTGAAATGGTCTTCCAACAGTCTTGAAGGAGTTCCCAGAGATGCTTAGCACTTGTTGGCCCTTTTGCCTTCACTCTGCGGTCCAGCTCACCCCAAACCATCTGGATTGGGTTCAGGTCTGGTGACTGTGGAGGCCAGGTCATCTGGCGTAGCACCCCATCACTCTCCTTCTTGGTCACATAGCCCTTACACAGTCTGGAGGTGTTTGGGGTCATTGTCCTGTTGGTCCAACTAAACGCAAACCGGATGGAATAGCATGCCGCTGCAAGATGCTGTGGTAACCATGCTGGTTCAGAATAAATCCCCAACAGTGTCACCAGCAAAGCCCCCCCACACCATCACACCTCCTCCTCCATGCTTCACGGTGGGAACCAGGCATGTAGAGTCCTTTCCTTCACCTTTTCTGCGTCGCACAAAGACACGGTGGTTGGAACCAAAGATCTCAAATTTGGACTCATCAGACCAAAGCCCAGATTTCCACAGGTCTAATGTCCATTCCTTGTGTTCTTCTTGTGCTTGTTGCCTGTCCTTAGCAGTGGTTTCCTAGCAGCTATTTTACCATGAAGGCCTGCTGCACACAGTCTCCTCTTACCAGTTGTTGTAGAGATGTGTCTGCTGCTAGAACTCTGTGTGGCATTGACTTGGTCTCTAATCTGAGCTGCTGTTAACCTGCCATTTCTGAGGCTGGTGACTCGGATGAACTTATCCTCCGCAGCAGAGGTGACTCTTGGTCTTCCTTTCCTGGGGCGGTCCTCATGTGAGCCAGTTTCTTTGTAGCGCTTGATGGTTTTGGCCACTGCACTTGGGGACACTTTCAAAGTTTTCCCAATTTTTCGGACTGACTGACCTTCATTTCTTAAAGTAATGATGGCCACTCGTTTTTCTTTACTTAGCTGCTTTTTTCTTGCCATAATACAAATTCTAACACTCCATTCAGTAGGACTATCATCTGTGTATCCACCTGACTTCTGAACAACACAACTGATGGTCCCAACCCCATTTATAAGGCAAGAAATCCCACTTATTAAACATGACAGGGCACACCTGTGAAGTGAAAACCATTTCAGGTGACTACCTCTTGAAGCTCATCAAGAGAATGCCAAGAGTGTGCAAAGCAGTAATCAAAGCAAAAGGTGGCTACTTTGAAGAACCTAGAATATAAGACATATTTTCAGTTGTTTCACACTTTTTTGTTAAGTATATAATTCCACATGTGTTAATTCATAGCTTTGATGCCTTCAGTGCGAATCTACAATTTTTATAGTCATGAAAATACAGAAAACTCTTGGAATGAGAAGGTGTGTCCAAACTTTTGGTCTGTACTGTATACTACTACTAATATTACAAGTACAATGCTACTACTATAATAATTAATTTAAACATAAAAAGTGTTACTTACCTCTCCTGGGCACTGTTGCATTTCTTCATACCTCTTCAATGATGCCACAATCTGCTTAGGCCAGTAACTGGGCATTAGCAGTCATCTGGGTCACACCGGGATCATTATGCGGCATGATGCCGGCGTGACCCACGATAACTCTGTGACGTCATTGAAGAGGCCCGAAGACTGGCGCCAGGACACAGGAGAGGTAATTAGCAATGGTTTTTACTTTTGATGACCTCCCCCAGGCCTCCTTCTGAAAAGAAAAAATACTCTTGACGCGTCCTTGCTTACCAATCCCTGCTCCTGCCTACAAGTGCTTCCGCTTCTCTTTCAGCCCTCCAGGGGGCCCCGTGCGTCCCATATCATGTTACTGTTGGCGACGTCCTGATGATGTTCAACATCTGGGTTCTAGTGACCCTAACCTATCTATCTGCGGGGCTGGGGTGATATGCTGGGGTCTGGTGACACTAACCTATCTATCTGCAGGGCTGGGGTGATATGCTGGGTCTGGTGACACTAACCTATCTATCTGCAGGGCTGGGGTGATATGCTGGTTCTGGTGACACTAACCTATCTATCTGCAGGGCTGGGGTGATATGCTGGGTCTGGTGACACAACCATCATCTGCAGGGCTGGGGGAACGGCGGGACACAACCACCCAGGCCGGGGGAACGGCAAACCACACCAGGCCGGGGGAGCGGCGGGCCCCACCGGGGCGGGGTGTTGCGGGTGGTGCACTAACCTCTTGAGGGCTGGGGTGATATGCTGGGTCTGGTGACACTAACCTATCTATCTGCAGGGCTGGGGTGATATGCTGGGTCTGGTGAAAGTAACCTATCTATCTGCAGGGCTGGGGTGATATGCTGGTTCTGGTGACACTAACCTATCTATCTGCAGGGCTGGGGTGATATGCTGGTTCTGGTGACACTAACCTATCTATCTGCAGGCCTGGGGTGATATGCTGGTTCTGGTGACACTAACCTATCTATCTGCAGGGCTGGGGTGATATGCTGGTTCTGGTGACGCTAATCTATCTATCTGCAGGGCTGGGGTGATATGCTGGTTCTGGTGACAGTAACCATCTATCTGCAGGGCTGGGGTGATATGCTGGTTCTGGTGACACAACCACTATCTGCAGGGCTGGAGTTATATGCTGGGTCTGGTGACACTAACCTATCATCGCAGTGCTGGGGTGATATGCTGGTTCTGGTGACAGTAACCTATCTATCTGCAGGGCTGGGGTGATATGCTGGTTCTGGTGACACTAACCTATCTATCTGCAGGGCTGGAGTGATATGCTGGGTCTGGTGACACTAACCTACTATCTGCAGGGCTGGGGTGATATGCTGGTCTGGTGACACTAACCATCTATCTGCACGGCTGGGGTGATACCTGGGGCTGGGCGGTGACACAACCACACGCAGGGCTGGGGTGATATGCTGGCTGGTGACACAACCATCTATCTGCAGGGCTGGGGTGATATGCTGGTTCTGGTGACACAACCACATCTGCAGGCCTGGGGTGATATGCTGGTCTGGTGCCACACTAACCTATCTATCTGCAGGCCTGGGGTGATATGCTGGTTCTGGTGACACTAACCTATCTATCTGCAGGGCTGGGGTGATATGCTGGTTCTGGTGACGCTAATCTATCTATCTGCAGGGCTGGGGTGATATGCTGGTTCTGGTGACAGTAACCTATCTATCTGCAGGGCTGGGGTGATATGCTGGTTCTGGTGACACTAACCTATCTATCTGCAGGGCTGGAGTTATATGCTGGGTCTGGTGACACTAACCTATCTATCTGCAGTGCTGGGGTGATATGCTGGTTCTGGTGACAGTAACCTATCTATCTGCAGGGCTGGAGTGATATGCTGGTTCTGGTGACACTAACCTATCTATCTGCAGGGCTGGGGTGATATGCTGGTGACACTAACCTATCTATCTGCAGGGCTGGGGTGATATGCTGGTTCTGGTGACACTAACCTATCTATCTGCAGGCCTGGGGTGATATGCTGGTGACACTAACCTATCTATCTGCAGGGCTGGGGTGATATGCTAGTACTGGTGACACTAACCTATCTATCTGCAGGGCTGGGGTGATATGCTGGTTCTGGTGACACTAACCTATCTATCTGCGAGGGCTGGGGTGATATGCTGGTTCTGGTGACACTAACCTATCTATCTGCAGGCCTGGGGTGATATGCTGGTGACACTAACCTATCTATCTGCAGGGCTGGGATGATATGTTGGTTCTGGTGACACTAACCTATCTATCTGCAGGGCTGGGGTGATATGCTGGTTCTGGTGACACTAACCTATCTATCTGCAGGGCTGGGGGATATGCTGGGGTCTGGGACACAACCATCTATCTGCAGGGCTGGGGTGATATGCTGGTTCTGGAACACTACCACCGCAGGGCGGGGTGATATGCTGGTTCTGGTGACACTAACCTATCTATCTGCAGGGCCGGGGTGATATGCTGGTTCTGGTGACACTAACCTATCTATCTGCAGGGCTGGGGTGATATGCTGGTTCTGGTGACACTAACCTATCTATCTGCAGGGCTGGGTGATATGCTGGTTCTGGTGACACTAACCTATCTATCTGCAGGGCTGGGGGGATATGATGGGTGTGGTCACAGACTACCTTTAATTCTGGTGACTAATGGTCCCTCCACCTGGACCCTGCCAATGGAATCTCCTGACATGTCATTTGACAGTATGTTAATATTATAATTCACTAGTAACCAGGAGAATGTCCACATAGCAAATGATGCAGCATTACTGAGTACACATCTGCCCACAACCACCACATCCACCACCACCACAACCACCACATCCACCACAACCACCACCACCACCACAACCACCACATCCACCACCACCACAACCACCACCACCACCACCACCACATCCACCACCACGGCCACTATGTGCTGAGAAATTATCAAAGGTTCATCTGTAAAATAAGAAAAACAAGAACCAAGAAGGAAATCGATGGAGACGGCAGAGACAGAGGGACGAGCGAATAACACAGTAACATTCCAGCGCAGGAATCCTTCATCTATGAAATTAGATTATTTCGTAACGTTATAAGATTACATCTCACTAAACACTCGTCCAGTCATGCGCTCGCGGCAGCCACATAAACAGCGGTGCGGGGGCCGCCATTCCCGGATCATGTGATTGTGATTTAAGATGTAGCTTGTGGATCCCGAGTCCAATGCCGGCTTCTTGTGAATTTCATAAAGTCACTTTCATTCCATGTTTCTGTGTTTAACCATCTGGAAGACAAAATGTTCTCCTTTTATCTCAGAATTTCCCTTCCCAGATCAGATGAGGCCGGGTCTCTGCCGCTTCGTGACTTTCCGTCCTGGCAGGCTGACTTCACAGAGGAGCAGTAATTCATGAAGACATGTTTAGGGAGGCTGACAGCAGGGAGACTTATTTCACCGGTCGCTAGTCAGTCAAGAATTATGGACCAGGGACAGTGAGAGGGTCTCCGAAGATGAACAACTCCTCAAAGTCTCCTCGATGCAGGCCTAATGGTGGCTCCAGAAGACAAAGCCCAGAAGAGCAGACCCATGCTCTATTACATGACCTAAACCATGAACATCTTAGCAGTAGATCTGGCCCACTGACCTTAAGGAACCAAAAAAGGGTAATCTGTATTCAACCACCATCTGGGTGAAGAGCTGAGACCTTCTGACTAGGAAAGCACCATGGTCTCTAATATCAGGACACTTTGGAATTGGATCATTCATTGGGGTCTGGGCCTCAGATGAAACCGTTGGATGTACAAAAGAACAAGCAGTACAGCCTGATGAAAGTATTGGCTCATATGGGACAGGCCCAGGAGGAGGACATAGTCAGTCATGAAGATTAGACCTTAGTGGAGGAGGAGTCCGGTCATAAGAAGATGAGACACCATGAATATTAGGTCCTGGGTGAAGACGTGATCCGGTGTCAGTGACTGGTAGAAGAGCAACAGCCCCGACTTATACTAAAGCCACGAGACAAGATAGAGGTGGAGAGTTATATACACACATCTAAGACTCTCTAATGGAGAGAAACAGAACAAACATTCATTTCCCTTGTGTATATAGCACCAACATATTCCACAGTGCTGTACAGACATTGTCATCATTGACTGTCCCCAGTAGGGCTCACCGACTTCATTCTAAATCAGTATGGCCTGAGTAACAAAATAGGCTCCTCCTGAATGTCATATACAGACCATACTATACCACTATAATGTCAAGACAATACTCCCATATACAGCACACATAATACCATCATATAGTGCCAAGACAATACTCCCATATACAGCACACATAATACCACCATATAGTGACAAGACAATACTCCCATATACAGCACACATAATACCACCACATAGTGCCAAGACAATACTCCCGTATACAGCACACATAATACCACCATATAGTGCCAAGACAATACTCCCATATACAGCTCAAATAATCCCAACATATAGTGCCAAGACAATACTCCCATATACAGCTCAAATAATCCCAACATATAGTGCCAAGACAATACTCCCATATACAGCTCAAATAATCCCAACATATAGTGCCAAGACAATACTCCCAAATACAACACACATAATACCACCATATAGTGCCAAGACAATACTCTCAAATACAGCACACATAATACCACCACATAGTGCCAAGACAATACTCCCATATACAGCACACATAATACCACCATATAGTGCCAAGACAATACTCCCATATACAGCACACATAATACCACCATATAGTGCCAAGACAATACTCCCATATACAGCACACATAATACCACCACATAGTGCCAAGACAATACTCCCATATACAGCACACATAATACCACCATATAGTGACAAGACAATACTCCCATATACAGCACACATAATACCACCATATAGTGCCAAGACAATACTCCCATATACAGCACACATATACCATCATATAGTGCCAAGACAATACTCCCATATACAGCACACATAATACCACCATATAGTGCCAAGACAATACTCCCGTATACAGCACACATAATACCACCATATAGTGCCAAGACAATACTCCCATATACAGCACACATAATACCACCATATAGTGCCAAGACAATACTCCCATATACAGCACACATAATACCACCATATAGTGCCAAGACAATACTCCCGTATACAGCACACATAATACCACCATATAGTGCCAAGACAATACTCCCATATACAGCACACATAATACCATCATATAGTGCCAAGACAATACTCCCATATACAGCACACATAATACCACCATATAGTGCCAAGACAATACTCCCATATACAGCACACATACCATCATATAGTGCCAAGACAATACTCCCATATACAGCACACATAATACCACCATATAGTGCCAAGACAATACTCCCACGAGGGTATACAGCACACATAATACCACCATATTAGTGCCAATTGACCCAATACTCCCGTACTACAGCACACATAATACCACCACCCTATAGTGCCGACAATGCCGCGTCCCCCCTTCCACACACAGGAAATTATCCGCAGACCCAGGTTATGAAAGAGAAAGACAATGAGTGGAGCCGAGTCTGGACGGTAGGGGGGATGGTGAACTCCCATATACAGCACACAGAATACCAGTGGCACATAGTCGCCAAGCATCAATACACCTCCCACCGTGCTACAGGACACACCTACCATCATATAGTGCCAAGACAATCCTGCGCCATATACAGCACACATAATACCATCATATAGTGCCAAGACAATACTCCCATATACAGCACACATAAGGACCACCCCTCATATAGTGGCCACACCCGACAACTGCTCGGCACACGACGGGCTGTTCAATAACTTATCTACCTGAATAAGAATACACAATTCCTGCAGAGGAACACTCTGACCTTTCTACTACCTCTGTCAATGTCATGCCCCTGGACTTCACCACACTATTTCCCCTCAGCTCCTTGATTGGACATTGCTGCTGCTGTTCCCGCCTCTTTGACTCATTAACATCAGGAAATTATCCTTGCTGCAGGAAATCTCTTCAGGTTATGAAAGACAAAGAAATGCTGAGTGGACCCGAGTCTGGACTGTAGGGTGGACTGGTGAAGCTCCGATGAAGACCAGAAGACCTCTGTGAGGTGGCACATTGCTCGCACATGCGATCAATACACCTCCTGACAACTTCCTGCTGACAGGACACACCTCCTGACAACTTCCTGCTGACAGGACACACCTCCTGACAACTTCCTGCTGACAGGACACACCTCCTGACAACTTCCTGCTGACAGGACACACCGCACAACCCGACACACCTGCTGACAACTTCCTGCTGACAGGACACACCTGCTGACAACTTCCTGCTGACAGGACACACCTGCTGACAACTTCCTGCTGACAGGACACACCTGCTGACAACTTCCTGCTGACAGGACACACCTGCTGACAACTTCCTGCTGACAGGACACACCTCCTGACAACTTCCTGCTGACAGGACACACCTGCTGACAACTTCCTGCTGACAGGACACACTTGCTGACAACTTCCTGCTGACAGGACACACCTCCTGACAACTTCCTGCTGACAGGACACACCTGCTGACAACTTCCTGCTGACAGGACACACCTGCTGACAACTTCCTGCTGACAGGACACACCTGCTGACAACTTCCTGCTGACAGGACACACTTGCTGACAACTTCCTGCTGACAGGACACACTTGCTGACAACTTCCTGCTGACAGGACACACCTCCTGACAACTTCCTGCTGACAGGACACACCTGCTGACAACTTCCTGCTGACAGGACACACCTCCTGACAACTTCCTGCTGACAGGACACACCTCCTGACAACTTCCTGCTGACAGGACACACCTGCTGACAACTTCCTGCTGACAGGACACACTTGCTGACAACTTCCTGCTGACAGGACACACTTGCTGACAACTTCCTGCTGACAGGACACACCTGCTGACAACTTCCTGCTGACAGTACACACCTGCCCCCAATGTTTCTCTTTGATCGCCTCACATCTCGCCTTCATTGTTGAAGCCTGGGTGTCTCCAGGAGTTGTCGTCTTGTGTGGCCTGAATTCTAGCAATAAAACCCCTACTGTATCCTAAATAATTGTTGCGGTGTCCTTTCCTGCTGACGCTGCACACGACATTTCTCTGGAGTTGGGGGCCCCTTGTGTTTCCACTGCATGGACTCTTGTTTGGTCTCAGGATCATGGAGGTGACCCAGGCTTTATCACCCATAACAACCCCAGAATAGAAGTCTCCTGGATTTCCTCTAAGTATGGCTAATTCTCTTGGCTAAATTGCTGGCGACATATTTGTTGCTCAGGTGACAACATTCACGGCATCTTCTGGGAACTGAACAAAACATCATGAATGATACTGGAGACTGCGCCAACTGAAATGTCTGTCTCATAAGTTATAACACTGACTGTGACCCGGCGATCATCTAGGATCATGACCTCCACTTTATGGCACATTTCCTCTGAAGATTCTTTGATAGGTCGCCCTGAATGGGGTCATCTTCAAATCATTCCCTGCCCCATTTAAATTGCTTGGCCCAAAACTTTATTTGGTAGTAGATGGTTCATCAACTCCATATACAGCGATCATCTAAAAATATACACCATATATAGTGATCATCTAAAAATATACACCATATACAGTGATCATCTAGAAATATACACCATATACAGCGATCATCTAGAAATATACACCATATACAGTGATCATCTAGAAATATACACCATATACAGTGATCATCTAGAAATATACACCATATACAGTGATCATCTAGAAATATACACCATATACAGTGATCATCTAGAACTGTACACCATATACAGTGATCATCTAAAAATATACACCATATATAGTGATCATCTAAAAATATACACCATATACAGTGATCATCTAGAAATATACACCATATACAGTGATCATCTAGAAATATACACCATATACAACAATCTACAAATGTACACCCTATACAGCGATCATCAAGAGATATACACCATATACAGCGATCATCAAGAGATATACACCATATACAGCGATCATCTAGAACTGTACACCATATACAGTGACCATCTAGAACTGTACACCATATACAGTGATCATCTAAAAATATACACCATATATAGTGATCATCTAGAAATATACACCATATACAGTGATCATCTAGAAATATACACCATATATAGTGATCATCTAGAAATATACACCATATATAGTGATCATCTAAAAATATACACCATATATAGTGATCATCTAGAAATATACACCATATACAGTGATCATCTAGAAATATACACCATATATAGTGATCATCTAGAAATATACACCATATATAGTGATCATCTAAAAATATACACCATATATAGTGATCATCTAGAAATATACACCATATACAGTGATCATCTAGAAATATACACCATATACAGTGATCATCTAGAAATATACACCATATATAGTGATCATCTAGAAATATACACCATATACAGTGATCATCTAGAAATATAAACCATATACAGCAATTATCTAGAGAATACACTCTATGCAGAGATCATCTAGAAATGTACACCATATACAGCAATCATCTAGAAATATACACCCTATACAGCAATCATCTAGAAATATACACCCTATACAGCGATCATCTAGAAATATACACCCTATACAGTGATCATCTAGATATATACACCCTATACAGCAATCATCTAGAAATATACACCCTATACAGCGATCATCTAGAAAGATACACCCTATACAGCGATCATCTAGAAAGATACACCCTATACAGCGATCATCTAGAAATATACACCCTATACAGCGATCATCTAGAAATATACACCCTATACAGCGATCATCTAGAAAGGTACACCCTATACAGTGATCATCTAGAAATATACACCCTATACAGCGATCATCTAGAAATATACACCCTATACAGCGATCATCTAGAAATATACACCCTATACAGCGATCATCTAGAAATATACACCCTATACAGCAATCATCTAGAAATATACACCCTATACAGCGATCATCTAGAAATATACACCATATACAGTTATCATCTAGAAATATACACCATATACAGCGATCATCTAGAAATATACACCCTATACAGCGATCATCTAGAAATATACACCCTATACAGCGATCATCTAGAAATATACACCCTATACAGCGATCATCTAGAAATATACACCCTATACAGCGATCATCTAGAAATATACACCCTATACAGCGATCTAGAAATATACACCCTATACAGCGATCATCTAGAAATATACACCCTATACAGCGATCATCTAGAAATATACACCCTATACAGCGATCATCTAGAAATATACACCCTATACAGCGATCATCTACAAATGTACACCATATACAGTGATCATCTAGAAAGATACACCATATACAGCAGTCATCTACAAATGTACACCATATACAGCGATCATCTAGAAAGATACACCATATACAGCAGTCATCTAGATATATACACCCTATATAGCAATCATCTTCTCATGGATTTCTTTAGGTTTCTTTTCTTCTTTTGTAAGGAATTTAATCACAGCACAACATTCCAATTCCCTACATTTGAAAGGGGTTTGTAATGTAAATGTTGATAATCAGGGAGTTCTAATCCTTAAATTTTTTGATTGCTCCTGACTACCCCTGTCTGCCACTGACTACCCCTGTCTGCTTCTGCTACCCCTGTCTGCCACTGACTACCCCTGTCTGCTTCTGACTACCCCTGTCTGCCACTGACTACCTCTGTCTGCTTCTGACTACCCCTGTCTGCCACTGACTACCTCTGTCTGCTTCTGACTACCCCTGTCTGCCACTGACTACCTCTGTCTGCTTCTGACTACCCCTGTCTGCCACTGACTACCTCTGTCTGCTTCTGACTACCCCTGTCTGCCACTGACTACCTCTGTCTGCTTCTGACTACCCCTGTCTGCCACTGACTACCTCTGTCTGCTTCTGACTACCCCTGTCTGCCACTGACTACCTCTGTCTGCTTCTGACTACCCCTGTCTGCCACTGACTACCTCTGTCTGCCACTGACTACCTCTGCTCCTGATTACCTCTGTATAGTCCTGACTACACCTATCTGCTCCTGACTACCCCTTTCTATCGTCTGTGGCTCTGTGATAGTTGCAGATATCTCGGTATCATTGTCAGATGTTGCGGGCTGTCTCACTGCAGTTTCCTGTCCCTCTCCAGACTCTGTCGTGACTGCCAGGAGTTGTGTATTTTGTAGGTCACAAGTTTGGCCCAGAACATAACACAGCACAGATCGTCCTCCCCTGCCGCCGACATGGAGCATCTCACACCTGACAGCTCCTGCACTTTTTCACCATGTTCTGCCTCAG
>CAMRHE010000920.1:0-47500 GCA_947044405.1 Leptodactylus fallax
TTATATATTACATACACTACACTAACTATATCATGTATATTATATACTACATACACCACACTAACTATATATCATGTATATTATATACTACATACACCACACTACTTATTTCATGTATATTATATACTTCTAACACTACACTAACTATATCATGTATATTATATACTACATACACCACACTAACTATATCATGTATATTATATACTACATACACTACACTAACTATATCATGTATATTATATACTACATACACCTCACTAACTATATCCTGTACATTATATACTACATACACCACACTAACTATATCATGTATATTATATACTACATACACCACACTAACTATATCATGTATATTATATACTACATACACCACACTAACTATATCATGTATATTATATACTACATACACTACACTAACTATATCATGTATATTATATACTACATACACTACACTAACTATATCATGTATATTATATACTACATACACTACACTAACTATATCATGTATATTATATACTACATACACTAACTATATCATGTATAATATATATTACATACACTACACTAACTATATCATGTATATTATATACTACATACACCACACTACTTATATCATGTATATTATATACTACATACACCACACTAACTATATCCTGTATATTATATACTACATACACCACACTACTTATATCATGTATATTATATACTACATACACTACACTAACTATATCATGTATATTATATACTACATACACTACACTAACTATATCATGTATATTATATACTACATACACCACACTAACTATATCATGTATATTATATACCACATACACTACACTAACTATATCATGTATATTATATATTACATACACTACACTAACTATATCATGTATATTATATACTACATACACCACACTAACTGTATCATGTATATTATATATTACATACACTACACTAACTATATCATGTATATTATATACTACATACACTACACTACTTATATCATGTATATTATATACTACATACACCACACTAACTGTATCATGTATATTATATACTACATACACCACACTAACTATATCATGTATATTATATACTACATACACTACACTACTTATATCATGTATATTATATACTACATACACTACACTAACTATATCATGTATATTATATACTACATACACTACACTACTTATATCATGTATATTATATACTACATACACCACACTAACTATATCCTGTATATTATATACTACATACACCACACTACTTATATCATGTATATTATATACTACATACTCCACACTAACTATATCATGTATATTATATACTACATAAACTACACTACTTATATCATGTATATTATATACTACATACACTACACTAACTATATATCATGTATATTATATACTACATACACCACACTACTTATATCATGTATATTATATACTACATACACCACACTACCTATATCATGTATATTATATACTACATACACTACACTAACTATATCCTGTATATTATATACTACATACACCACACTAACTATATCATGTATATTATATACTACATACACTACACTAACTATATCATGTATATTATATACTACATACACCACACTAACTATATCATGTATATTATATACTACATACACCACACTAACTATATCATGTATATTATATACTACATACACTACACTACTTATATCATGTATATTATATACTACATACACCACACTACTTATATCATGTATATTATATACTACATACACCACACTAACTATATCATGTATATTATATACTACATACACTACACTAACTATATCATGTATATTATATACTACATAAACCACACTAACTATATATCATGTATATTATATACTACATACACTACACTAACTATATCATGTATATTATATACTACATACACCACACTAACTATATCATGTATATTATATACTACATACACCACACTACTTATATCATGTATATTATATACTACATACACCACACTAACTATATCATGTATATTATATATTACATACACTACACTAACTATATCATGTATATTATATACTACATAAACCACACTAACTTATATCATGTATATTATATACTACATACACCACACTACTTATATCATGTATATTATATACTTCTAACACTACACTAACTATATCATGTATATTATATACTACATACACTAACTATATCATGTTCATTATATACTACATACACCACACTACTTATATCATGTATATTATATACTTTATACACTACACTAACTATATCATGTATATTATATACTACATACACCACACTAACTATATCATGTATATTATATACTACATACACTACACTAACTATATCATGTATGTTATATACTACATACACTACACTACTTATATCATGTATATTATATACCACATACACTACACTAACTATATATCATGTATATTATATACTACATACACTACACTAACTATATCATGTATATTATATATTACATACACTACACTACTTATATCATGTATATTATATACTACATACACCACACTAACTATATCATGTATATTATATACTACATACACTACACTAACTATATAATGTATATTATATACTACATACACTACACTAACTATATCATGTATATTATATATTACATACACTACACTAACTATATCATGTATATTATATACTACATCAACCACACTAACTATATATCATGTATATTATATACTACATACACCACACTACTTATTTCATGTATATTATATACTACATACACCACACTACCTATATCATGTATATTATATACTACATACACTACACTAACTATATCCTGTATATTATATACTACATACACCATACTACTTATATCATGTATATTATATACTACATACACCACACTAACTATATCATGTATATTATATACTACATACACTACACTAACTATATCATGTATATTATATACTACATACACTACACTAACTGTATCATGTATATTATATACTACATACACCATACTACTTATATCATGTATATTATATACTACATACACCACACTAACTATATCATGTATATTATATACTACATACACTACACTAACTGTATCATGTATATTATATACTACATACACTACACTACTTATATCATGTATATTATATACTACATACACTACACTAACTATATATCATGTATATTATATACTACATACACCACACTAACTATATCATGTATATTATATACTACATACACCACACTAACTATATCATGTATATTATATACTACATAACACTAAATATATCATGTATATTATATATTACATACACTACAGTAACTATATCATGTATATTATATACTACATACACTACTTATATCATGTATATTATATACACTACTTATATCATATATATTATATACTACATACACCACACTAACTATATCATGTTATACACTGCATACACTACACTAGCTATTTCATGTATATTATATACTACATACACTACCTATATCATGTATATTATATACTACATACACCACACTAACTATATCATGTATATTATATACCACATACACTACACTAACTATATCATGTATATTATATACTACATACACCACACTAACTATATCATGTTATACACTGCATACACTACACTAGCTATATCATGTATATTATATACTACATACACCACACTAACTATATCATGTATATTATATACTACATACACCACACTAACTGTATCATGTATATTATGTATTACATACACTACCTATATCATGTATATTATGTACTACATACACTACTTATATCATGTATATTATATACTACATACACCACACTAACTGTATCATGTATATTATATACTACATACACCACACTAACTATATCATGTATATCATATACTACATACACCACACTAACTATATCATGTATATTATATACTACATACACCACACTAACTATATCATGTATATTATATACTACATACACTACACTAACTGTATCATGTATATTATATACTACATACACCACACTAACTATATCATGTATATTATATACCACATACACCACACTAACTATATCATGTATATTATATATTACATACACCACACTAACTATATCATGTATATTATATACTACATACACTACACTACTTATATCATGTATATTATATACTACATACACCACACTAACTGTATCATGTATATTATATACTACATACACTACTTATATCATGTATATTATATACTACATACACTACACTAACTATATCATGTATATTATATACTACATACACTACACTAACTATATCATGTATATTATATACTACATACACTACACTACTTATATCATGTATATTATATACTACATACACTACACTAACTATATCATGTATATTATATACTACATACACTACACTACTTATTTCATGTATATTATATACTACATACACCACACTACCTATATCATGTATATTATATACTACATACACTACACTAACTATATCCTGTATATTATATACTACATACACCATACTACTTATATCATGTATATTATATACTACATACACCACACTAACTATATCATGTATATTATATACTACATACACTACACTAACTATATCATGTATATTATATACTACATACACTACACTAACTATATCATGTATATTATATACTACATACACTACACTAACTGTATCATGTATATTATATACTACATACACCATACTACTTATATCATGTATATTATATACTACATACACCACACTAACTATATCATGTATATTATATACTACATACACTACACTAACTGTATCATGTATATTATATACTACATACACTACACTACTTATATCATGTATATTATATACTACATACACTACACTAACTATATATCATGTATATTATATACTACATACACCACACTAACTATATCATGTATATTATATACTACATACACCACACTAACTATATCATGTATATTATATACTACATACACTAAATATATCATGTATATTATATATTACATACACTACACTAACTATATCATGTATATTATATACTACATACACTACTTATATCATGTATATTATATACACTACTTATATCATATATATTATATACTACATACACCACACTAACTATATCATGTTATACACTGCATACACTACACTAGCTATTTCATGTATATTATATACTACATACACTACCTATATCATGTATATTATATACTACATACACCACACTAACTATATCATGTTATACACTGCATACACTACACTAGCTATATCATGTATATTATATACTACATACACCACACTAACTGTATCATGTATATTATGTATTACATACACTACCTATATCATGTATATTATATACTACATACACTACTTATATCATGTATATTATATACTACATACACCACACTAACTGTATCATGTATATTATATACTACATACACCACACTAACTATATCATGTATATCATATACTACATACACCACACTAACTATATCATGTATATTATATACTACATACACCACACTAACTATATCATGTATATTATATACTACATACACTACACTAACTGTATCATGTATATTATATACTACATACACCACACTAACTATATCATGTATATTATATACCACATACACACTAACTATATCATGTATATTATATATTACATACACCACACTAACTATATCATGTATATTATATACCACATACACTACACTACTTATATCATGTATATTATATACTACATACACCACACTAACTGTATCATGTATATTATATACTACATACACTACTTATATCATGTATATTATATACTACATACACTACACTAACTATATCATGTATATTATATACTACATACACTACACTAACTATATCATGTATATTATATACTACATACACTACACTACTTATATCATGTATATTATATACTACATACACTACACTAACTATATCATGTATATTATATACTACATACACTACACTAACTATATCATGTATATTATATACTACATACACTACACTACTTATATTATGTATATTATATACTACATACACCACACTAACTATATCATGTATATTATATACCACATACACTACACTAACTATATCATGTATATTATATACTACATACACTACACTAACTATATCATGTATATTATATATTACATACACTACACTAACTATATCATGTATATTATATACTACATACACCACACTAACTATATCCTGTATATTATATACTACATACACCACACTACCTATATCATGTATATTATATACTACATACACTACACTAACTACATCATGTATATTATATATTACATACACACACTACTTATATCATGTATATTTATATACTACATACACTACACTAACTATATCATGTATATTATATACTACATACACTACACTAACTATATCATGTATATTATATATTACATACACTACACTAACTATATCATGTATATTATATACTACATACACTACTTATATTAGGTATATTATATACTACATATACCACACTAACTATATCATGTATATTATATATTACATACACCACACTAACTATATCATGTATATTATATACTACATACACCACACTAACTATATCATGTATATTATATACTACATACACTACACTAACTATATCATGTATATTATATACTACATACACCACACTAACTGTATCATATATATTATATACTACATACACTACTTATATCATGTATATTATATACTACATACACCACACTAACTGTATCATGTATATTATATACTACATACACTACTTATATCAGTAATTATATACTACATACACCACACTAACGTATCATGTGTATTATATACTACATACACACACTAACTATATCATGTATATTATATATTACATACACCACACTACTTATATCATGTATATTATATACTACATACACCACACTAACTATATCATATATATTATATACTACATACACCACACTAACTATATCATGTATATTATATACACAACACACAGAAATGCTACATACACTACACTAACTATATCATCTATATTATATACTACATACACCACACTACCTATATCATGTATATTATATACTACATACACCACACTAACTATATCATGTATATTATATACTACATACACTACACTAACTATATCATGTATAATATATACTACATACACTACACTAACTATATCATGTATATTATATACTACATACACTACACTACTTATATCATGTATATTATATACTACATACACCACACTAACTACATCATGTATATTATATATTACATACACTACAGTAACTACATCATGTATATTATATACTACATACACCACACTAACTATATCATGTATATTATACACTACATACACCACACTAACTATATCATGTATATTATATACTACATACACTACACTAACTATATCATGTATATTATATACTACATACACCACACTAACTAAATCATGTATAATATATACTACATACACTACACTAACTATATCATGTATATTATATACCACATACACTACACTAACTATATATCATGTATATTATATACTACATACACCACACTAACTATATCATGTATATTATATACTACATACACCACACTAACTATATCATGTATATTATATACTACATACACCACACTAACTATATCATGTATATTATATACTACATACACTACACTACTTATATCATGTATATTATATACTACATACACCACACTAACTGTATCATGTATATTATATACTACATACACCACACTACTTATATCATGTATATTATATACTACATACACCACACTACTTATATCATGTATATTATATACTACATACGCCACACTAACTATATCATGTATATTATATACTACAGAAGATATCAGTAATAAACAATACACTACAGAACTATATCATGTATATTATATATTACATACACTACACTAACTATATCATGTATATTATATACCACATACACCACACTACTTATATCATGTATATTATATACCACATACACCACACTACTTATATCATGTATATTATATACTACATGCACTATATCATGTATATATATACCACATACACCACACTAACTATATCATGTATATTATATACTACATACACTACACTAACTATATCATGTATATTATATACTACATACACTACACTAACTATATCATGTATATTATATACTACATACACCACACTAACTATATCATGTATATTATATACTACATACACCACACTAACTATATCATGTATATTATATACTACATACACTAACTACATCATGTATATTAATACTACATACACTAACTATCATGTATATTATATGCTACATACACCACACTAACTATATCATGTATATTATATACACATACACCACACTAACATACATGTATTATATACTACATACACTAACTATATCATGTATATTATATACTACATACACTACACTAACTATATCATGTATATTATATACTACATACACTACACTAACTATATCATGTATATTATATACTACATACACTACACTACTTATATCATGTATATTATATACTACATACACTACACTAACTATATCATGTATATTATATATTACATACACTACACTAACTATATATCATGTATATTATATACTACATAAACCACACTAACTATATCCTGTATATTATATACTACATACACCACACTAACTATATCATGTATATTATATACTACATACACCACACTAACTATATCATGTATATTATATACTACATACACCACACTACTTATATCATGTATATTATATACTACATACACCACACTACTTATATCATGTATATTATATACTACATACACCACACTAACTATATCATGTATATTATATACTACATACACCACACTAACTATATATCATGTATATTATATACTACATACACCACACTAACTATATCATGTATATTATATACTACATACACCACACTAACTATATCATGTATATTATATACTACATACACCACACTACTTATATCATGTATATTATATACTACATACACCACACTAACTATATCATGTATATTATATACTACATACACTACACTAACTGTATCATGTATATTATATACTACATAAACCACACTAACTATATATCATGTATATTATATACTACATACACCACACACTTTTATCATGTATATTATATACTTCTAACACTACACTAACTATATCATGTATATTATATACTACATACACTAACTATATCATGTATATTATATACTACATACACCACACTACTTATATCATGTATATTATATACTACATACACTACACTAACTATATCATGTATATTATATACTACATACACCACACTAACTATATCATGTATATTATATACTACATACACTACACTAACAAACCTATATCATGTATATTATATACTACATACACTACACTAACTATATCATGTATATTATATACTACATACACCTCACTAACTATATCCTGTACATTATATACTACATACACCACACTAACTATATCATGTATATTATATACTACATACACCACACTACTTATATCATGTATATTATATACTACATACACCACACTAACTATATCATGTATATTATATACTACATACACTACACTAACTATATCATGTATATTATATACTACATACACCACACTACTTATATCATGTATATTATATACCACATACACTACACTAACTATATATCATGTATATTATATACTACATACACTACACTAACTATATCATGTATATTATATATTACATACACTACACTAACTATATCATGTATAATATAACACATACACCACACTACTTATATCATGTATATTATATACTACATACACCACACTAACTATATCATGTATATTATATACCACATACACTACACTAACTATATAATGTATATTATATACTACATACACTACCTATATCATGTATATTATATATTACATACACTACACTAACTATATCATGTATATTATATACTACATAAACCACACTAACTATATATCATGTATATTATATACTACATACACCACACTACTTATATCATGTATATTATATACTACATACACCACACTAACTATATCATGTATATTATATACTACATACACTACACTAACTATATCATGTATATTATATACTACATACACCACACTACTTATATCATGTATATTATATACTACATACACCACACTAACTATATCATGTATATTATATACTACATACATCATGTATATTATATACTACATACACTACACTAACTGTATCATGTATATTATATACTACATACACCACACTAACTATATCATGTATATTATATACTACATACACTACACTACTTATATCATGTATATTATATACTACATACACTACACTAACTATATATCATGTATATTATATATTACATACACTACTTATATCATGTATATTATATACTACATACACCACACTAACTGTATCATGTATATTATATACTACATACACCACACTACTTATATCATGTATATTATATACTACATACACCACACTACCTATATCATGTATATTATATACTACATACACCACACTAACTATATCATGTATATTATATACTACATACACTACACTAACTATATCATGTATATTATATACTACATACACTACACTACTTATATCATGTATATAATATATACTACATACACCACACTAACTATATCATGTATATTATATACTACATACACTACACTAACTATATCATGTATATTATATATTACATACACTACACTAACTATATATCATGTATATTATATACCACATACACCACACTAACTATATCATGTATATTATATACTACATACACTAAATATATCATGTATATTATATACTACATACACTACAGTAACTATATCATGTATATTATATACTACATACACCACACTAACTATATCATGTTATACACTGCATACACTACACTAGCTATATCATGTATATTATATACTACATACACTACCTATATCATGTATATTATATACTACATACACCACACTAACTATATCATGTATATTATATACCACATACACTACACTAACTATATCATGTATATTATATACTACATACACCACACTAACTATGTCATGTTACACACGCATACACTACACTAGCTATATCATGTATATTATATACTACATACACCACACTAACTATATCATGTATATTACATACTACATACACCACACTAACTGTATCATGTATATTATGTATTACATACACTACCTATATCATGTATATTATATACTACATACACTACTTATATCAAGTATATTATATACTACATACACCACACTAACTGTATCATGTATATTATATACTACATACACCACACTAACTATATCATGTATATCATATACTACATACACCACACTAACTATATCATGTATATTATATACTACATACACCACACTAACTATATCATGTATATTATATACTACATACACTACACTAACTGTATCATGTATATTATATACTACATACACCACACTAACTATATCATGTATATTATATACTACATACACCACACTAACTATATCCTGTATATTATATATTACATACACCACACTAACTATATCATGTATATTATATACTACATACACTACACTACTTATATCATGTATATTATATACTACATACACCACACTAACTGTATCATGTATATTATATACTACATACACCACACTACTTATATCATGTATATTATATACTACATACACCACACTAACTATATCATGTATATTATATACTACATACACCACACTAACTATATCATGTATATTATATACTACATACACTACCTATATCATGTATATTATATACTACATACACTACACTAACTATATCATGTATATTATATATTACATACACTACACTAACTATATCCTGTATATTATATACTACATACACCACACTACTTATATCATGTATATTATATACTACATACACCACACTACCTATATCATGTATATTATATACTACATACACCACACTAACTATATCATGTATATTATATACTACATACACTACACTAACTATATCATGTATATTATATACTACATACACTACACTAACTACATCATGTATATTATATATTACATACACCACACTAACTTATATCATGTATATTATATACTACATACACTACACTAACTATATCATGTATATTATATACTACATACACTACACTAACTATATCATGTATATTATATATTGCATACACTACACTAACTATATATCATGTATATTATATACCACATACACTACACTAACTATATCATGTATATTATATACTACATACACTACACTAACTATATCATGTATATTATATATTACATACACTACACTAACTATATCATGTATATTATATACTACATACACTACTTATATTAGGTATATTATATACTACATATACCACACTAACTATATCATGTATATTATATACTACATACACCACACTAACTATATCATGTATATTATATACTACATACACTACACTAACTATATCATGTATATTATATACTACATACACCACACTAACTGTATCATATATATTATATACTACATACACTACTTATATCATGTATATTATATACTACATACACCACACTAACTGTATCATGTATATTATATACTACATACACTACTTATATCATGTATATTATATACTACATACACCACACTAACTGTATCATGTATATTATATACTACATACACTACACTAACTATATCATGTATATTATATATTACATACACCACACTACTTATATCATGTATATTATATACTACATACACCACACTAACTATATCCTATATATTATATACTACATACACCACACTAACTATATCATGTATATTATATACTACATACACTAACTATATCATGTATATTGTATACTACATACACTAACATTTCATGTTTATTATAGTACATACACACACTAACTATATCATCTATATTATATACTACATACACCACACTACCTATATCATGTATATTATATACTACATACACCACACTAACTATATCATGTATATTATATACTACATACACTACACTAACTATATCATGTATAATATATACTACATACACTACACTACTTATATCATGTATATTATATACTACATACACTACACTAACTACATCATGTATATTATATATTACATACACTACAGTAACTACATCATGTATATTATATATTACATACACCACACTAACTATATCATGTATATTATATACTACATACACCACACTAACTATATCATGTATATTATATACTACATACACTACACTAACTATATCATGTATATTATATACTACATACACCACACTAACTATATCATGTATATTATATACTACATACACTACACTAACTATATCATGTATATTATATACTACATACACCACACTAACTAAATCATGTATAAAAACTACATACACACACAACCAAAAATATATACCACATACACTACACTAACTATATATCATGTATATTATATACTACATACACCACACTAACTATATCATGTATATTATATACTACATACACCACACTAACTATATCATGTATATTATATACTACATACACTACACTAACTATATCATGTATATTATATACTACATACACCACACTAACTAAATCATGTATAATATATACTACATACACTACACTAACTATATCATGTATATTATATACTACATACACTACACTAACTATATATCATGTATATTATATACTACATACACCACACTAACTATATCATGTATATTATATACTACATACACCACACTACTTATATCATGTATATTATATACTACATACACCACACTACTTATATCATGTATATTATATACTACATACGCCACACTAACTATATCATGTATATTATATACTACATGCACTAGCTATATCATGTATATTATATACTACATACACACAGTAACTACATCATGTATATTATATATTACATACACTACACTAACTATATCATGTATATTATATACTACATACACCACACTACTTATATCATGTATATTATATACCACATACACCACACTACTTATATCATGTATATTATATACTACATGCACTATATCATGTATATTAAATACCACATACACCACACTAACTATATCATGTATATTATATACTACATACACTACACTAACTATATCATGTATATTATATATTACATACACTACACTAACTATATAATGTATATTATATACTACATACACCACACTAACTATATCATGTATATTATATACTACATACACCACACTAACTATATTATGTATATTATATACTACATACACTAACTATATCATGTATATTATATACTACATACACTAACTATTTCATGTTTATTATATGCTACATACACCACACTAACTATATCATGTATATTATATACTACATACACCACACAACTATATCATGTTTATTATATACTACATACACTAACTATATCATGTATATTATATACTACATACACTACACTACTTATATCATGTATATTATATACTACATACACTACACTAACTATATCATGTATATTATATATTACATACACTACACTAACTATATATCATAACACATAAACACACAACAACTGTATATTATATACTACATACACCACACTAACTATATCATGTATATTATATACTACATACACTACACTAACTATATCATGTATATTATATACTACATACACCACACTACTTATATCATGTATATTATATACTACATACACCACACTACTTATATCATGTATATTATATACTACATACACCACACTAACTATATCATGTAATATATATTACATACACTACACTAACATATCATGTATATATATACTACATAAACCACACTAACTATATATCATGTATATTATATACTACATACACCACACTAACTATATCATGTATATTATATACTACATACACCACACTAACTATATCATGTATATTATATACTACATACACCACACTACTTATATCATGTATATTATATACTACATACACCACACTAACTATATCATGTATATTATATATTACATACACTACACTAACTATATCATGTATATTATATACTACATACACCACACTAACTATATCATGTATATTATATACTACATACACTACACTAACTGTATCATGTATATTATATACTACATACACCACACTAACTATATCATGTATATTATATACCACATACACACTAACTATATCATGTATATTATATATTACATACACCACACTAACTATATCATGTATATTATATACCACATACACTACACTACTTATATCATGTATATTATATACTACATACACCACACTAACTGTATCATGTATATTATATACTACATACACTACTTATATCATGTATATTATATACTACATACACTACACTAACTATATCATGTATATTATATACTACATACACTACACTAACTATATCATGTATATTATATACTACATACACTACACTACTTATATCATGTATATTATATACTACATACACTACACTAACTATATCATGTATATTATATACTACATACACTACACTAACTATATCATGTATATTATATACTACATACACTACACTACTTATATTATGTATATTATATACTACATACACCACACTAACTATATCATGTATATTATATACCACATACACTACACTAACTATATCATGTATATTATATACTACATACACTACACTAACTATATCATGTATATTATATATTACATACACTACACTAACTATATCATGTATATTATATACTACATACACCACACTAACTATATCCTGTATATTATATACTACATACACCACACTACCTATATCATGTATATTATATACTACATACACTACACTAACTACATCATGTATATTATATATTACATACACCACACTACTTATATCATGTATATTTATATACTACATACACTACACTAACTATATCATGTATATTATATACTACATACACTACACTAACTATATCATGTATATTATATATTACATACACTACACTAACTATATCATGTATATTATATACTACATACACTACTTATATTAGGTATATTATATACTACATATACCACACTAACTATATCATGTATATTATATATTACATACACCACACTAACTATATCATGTATATTATATACCACATACACCACACTAACTATATCATGTATATTATATACTACATACACTACACTAACTATATCATGTATATTATATACTACATACACCACACTAACTGTATCATATATATTATATACTACATACACTACTTATATCATGTATATTATATACTACATACACCACACTAACTGTATCATGTATATTATATACTACATACACTACTTATATCATGTATATTATATACTACATACACCACACTAACTGTATCATGTATATTATATACTACATACACTACACTAACTATATCATGTATATTATATATTACATACACCACACTACTTATATCATGTATATTATATACTACATACACCACACTAACTATATCATATATATTATATACTACATACACCACACTAACTATATCATGTATATTATATACTACATACACTATTTCATGTTTATTATATGCTACATACACTACACTAACTATATCATCTATATTATATACTACATACACCACACTACCTATATCATGTATATTATATACTACATACACCACACTAACTATATCATGTATATTATATACTACATACACTACACTAACTATATCATGTATAATATATACTACATACACTACACTAACTATATCATGTATATTATATACTACATACACTACACTACTTATATCATGTATATTATATACTACATACACCACACTAACTACATCATGTATATTATATATTACATACACTACAGTAACTACATCATGTATATTATATATTACATACACCACACTAACTATATCATGTATATTATACACTACATACACCACACTAACTATATCATGTATATTATATACTACATACACTACACTAACTATATCATGTATATTATATACTACATACACCACACTAACTAAATCATGTATAATATATACTACATACACTACACTAACTATATCATGTATATTATATACCACATACACTACACTAACTATATATCATGTATATTATATACTACATACACCACACTAACTATATCATGTATATTATATACTACATACACCACACTAACTATATCATGTATATTATATACTACATACACCACACTAACTATATCATGTATATTATATACTACATACACTACACTACTTATATCATGTATATTATATACTACATACACCACACTAACTGTATCATGTATATTATATACTACATACACCACACTACTTATATCATGTATATTATATACTACATACACCACACTACTTATATCATGTATATTATATACTACATACGCCACACTAACTATATCATGTATATTATATACTACATGCACTAGCTATATCATGTATATTATATACTACATACACTACAGTAACTACATCATGTATATTATATATTACATACACTACACTAACTATATCATGTATATTATATACCACATACACCACACTACTTATATCATGTATATTATATACCACATACACCACACTACTTATATCATGTATATTATATACTACATGCACTATATCATGTATATTATATACCACATACACCACACTAACTATATCATGTATATTATATACTACATACACTACACTAACCATATCATGTATATTATATATTACATACACTACACTAACTATATCATGTATATTATATACTACATACACCACACTAACTATATCATGTATATTATATACTACATACACCACACTAACTATATTATGTATATTATATACTACATACACTAACTATATCATGTATATTATATACTACATACACTAACTATTTCATGTTTATTATATGCTACATACACCACACTAACTATATCATGTATATTATATACTACATACACCACACTAACTATATCATGTTTATTATATACTACATACACTAACTATATCATGTATATTATATACTACATACACTACACTAACTATATCATGTATATTATATACTACATACACTACACTAACTATATCATGTATATTATATACTACATACACTACACTACTTATATCATGTATATTATATACTACATACACTACACTAACTATATCATGTATATTATATATTACATACACTACACTAACTATATATCATGTATATTATATACTACATAAACCACACTAACTATATCCTGTATATTATATACTACATACACCACACTAACTATATCATGTATATTATATACTACATACACCACACTAACTATATCATGTATATTATATACTACATACACCACACTACTTATATCATGTATATTATATACTACATACACCACACTACTTATATCATGTATATTATATACTACATACACCACACTAACTATATCATGTATATTATATACTACATAAACCACACTAACTATATATCATGTATATTATATACTACATACACCACACTAACTATATCATGTATATTATATACTACATACACCACACTAACTATATCATGTATATTATATACTACATACACCACACTACTTATATCATGTATATTATATACTACATACACCACACTAACTATATCATGTATATTATATACTACATACACTACACTAACTGTATCATGTATATTATATACTACATAAACCACACTAACTATATATCATGTATATTATATACTACATACACCACACTACTTTTTTCATGTATATTATATACTTCTAACACTACACTAACTATATCATGTATATTATATACTACATACACTAACTATATCATGTTTATTATATACTACATACACCACACTACTTATATCATGTATATTATATACTTTATACACTACACTAACTATATCATGTATATTATATACTACATACACCACACTAACTATATCATGTATATTATATACTACATACACTACACTAACTATATCATGTATATTATATACTACATACACTACACTACTTATATCATGTATATTATATACTACATACACTACACTAACTATATCATGTATATTATATACTACATACACCTCACTAACTATATCTGTACATTATATACTACATACACCACACTAACTATATCATGTATATTATATACTACATACACCACACTACTTATATCATGTATATTATATACTACATACACCACACTAACTATATCATGTATATTATATACTACATACACTACACTAACTGTATCATGTATATTATATACTACATACACCACACTAACTATATCATGTATATTATATACTACATACACTACACTAACTATATCATGTATATTATATACTACATACACTACACTAACTATATCATGTATATTATATACTACATACACTACACTAACTAGATCATGTATATTATATACTACATACACTACACTAACTATATCATGTATATTATATACTACATACACCACACTACTTATATCATGTATATTATATACCACATACACTACACTAACTATATATCATGTATATTATATACTACATACACTACACTAACTATATCATGTATATTATATATTACATACACTACACTAACTATATCATGTATAATATATACTACATACACCACACTACTTATATCATGTATATTATATACTACATACACCACACTAACTATATCATGTATATTATATACCACATACACTACACTAACTATATAATGTATATTATATACTACATACACTACCTATATCATGTATATTATATATTACATACACTACACTAACTATATCATGTATATTATATACTACATCAACCACACTAACTATATATCATGTATATTATATACTACATACACCACACTACTTATATCATGTATATTATATACTACATACACCACACTAACTATATCATGTATATTATATACTACATACACTACACTAACTATATCCTGTATATTATATACTACATACACCATACTACTTATATCATGTATATTATATACTACATACACCACACTAACTATATCATGTATATTATATACTACATACATCATGTATATTATATACTACATACACTACACTAACTGTATCATGTATATTATATACTACATACACCACACTAACTATATCATGTATATTATATACTACATACACTACACTACTTATATCATGTATATTATATACTACATACACTACACTAACTATATATCATGTATATTATATATTACATACACTACTTATATCATGTATATTATATACTACATACACCACACTAACTGTATCATGTATATTATATACTACATACACCACACTACTTATATCATGTATATTATATACTACATACACCACACTACCTATATCATGTATATTATATACTACATACACCACACTAACTATATCATGTATATTATATACTACATACACTACACTAACTATATCATGTATATTATATACTACATACACTACACTACTTATATCATGTATATAATATATTCTACATACACCACACTAACTATATCATGTATATTATATACTACATACACTACACTAACTATATCATGTATATTATATATTACATACACTACACTAACTATATATCATGTATATTATATACCACATACACCACACTAACTATATCATGTATATTATATACTACATACACTAAATATATCATGTATATTATATATTACATACACTACAGTAACTATATCATGTATATTATATACTACATACACCACACTAACTATATCATGTTATACACTGCATACACTACACTAGCTATTTCATGTATATTATATACTACATACACTACCTATATCATGTATATTATATACTACATACACCACACTAACTATATCATGTATATTATATACCACATACACTACACTAACTATATCATGTATATTATATACTACATACACCACACTAACTATGTCATGTTACACACTGCATACACTACACTAGCTATATCATGTATATTATATACTACATACACCACACTAACTATATCATGTATATTACATACTACATACACCACACTAACTGTATCATGTATATTATGTATTACATACACTACCTATATCATGTATATTATATACTACATACACTACTTATATCAAGTATATTATATACTACATACACCACACTAACTGTATCATGTATATTATATACTACATACACCACACTAACTATATCATGTATATCATATACTACATACACCACACTAACTATATCATGTATATTATATACTACATACACCACACTAACTATATCATGTATATTATATACTACATACACTACACTAACTGTATCATGTATATTATATACTACATACACCACACTAACTATATCATGTATATTATATACTACATACACCACACTAACTATATCCTGTATATTATATATTACATACACCACACTAACTATATCATGTATATTATATACTACATACACTACACTACTTATATCATGTATATTATATACTACATACACCACACTAACTGTATCATGTATATTATATACTACATACACCACACTACTTATATCATGTATATTATATACTACATACACCACACTACCTATATCATGTATATTATATACTACATACACCACACTAACTATATCATGTATATTATATACTACATACACTACCTATATCATGTATATTATATACTACATACACTACACTAACTATATCATGTATATTATATATTACATACACTACACTAACTATATCCTGTATATTATATACTACATACACCACACTACTTATATCATGTATATTATATACTACATACACCACACTACCTATATCATGTATATTATATACTACATACACCACACTAACTATATCATGTATATTATATACTACATACACTACACTAACTATATCATGTATATTATATACTACATACACTACACTAACTACATCATGTATATTATATATTACATACACCACACTACTTATATCATGTATATTTATATACTACATACACTACACTAACTATATCATGTATATTATATACTACATACACTACACTAACTATATCATGTATATTATATATTGCATACACTACACTAACTATATATCATGTATATTATATACCACATACACTACACTAACTATATCATGTATATTATATACTACATACACTACACTAACTATATCATGTATATTATATATTACATACACTACACTAACTATATCATGTATATTATATACTACATACACTACTTATATTAGGTATATTATATACTACATATACCACACTAACTATATCATGTATATTATATACCACATACACCACACTAACTATATCATGTATATTATATACTACATACACTACACTAACTATATCATGTATATTATATACTACATACACCACACTAACTGTATCATATATATTATATACTACATACACTACTTATATCATGTATATTATATACTACATACACCACACTAACTGTATCATGTATATTATATACTACATACACTACTTATATCATGTATATTATATACTACATACACCACACTAACTGTATCATGTGTATTATATACTACATACACTACACTAACTATATCATGTATATTATATATTACATACACCACACTACTTATATCATGTATATTATATACTACATACACCACACTAACTATATCCTATATATTATATACTACATACACCACACTAACTATATCATGTATATTATATACTACATACACTAACTATATCATGTATATTGTATACTACATACACTAACTATTTCATGTTTATTATATGCTACATACACTACACTAACTATATCATCTATATTATATACTACATACACCACACTACCTATATCATGTATATTATATACTACATACACCACACTAACTATATCATGTATATTATATACTACATACACTACACTAACTATATCATGTATAATATATACCACATACACTACACTACTTATATCATGTATATTATATACTACATACACTACACTAACTACATCATGTATATTATATATTACATACACTACAGTAACTACATCATGTATATTATATATTACATACACCACACTAACTATATCATGTATATTATACACTACATACACCACACTAACTATATCATGTATATTATATACTACATACACTACACTAACTATATCATGTATATTATATACTACATACACCACACTAACTATATCATGTATATTATATACTACATACACTACACTAACTATATCATGTATATTATATACTACATACACCACACTAACTAAATCATGTATAATATATACTACATACACTACACTAACCATATCATGTATATTATATACCACATACACTACACTAACTATATATCATGTATATTATATACTACATACACCACACTAACTATATCATGTATATTATATACTACATACACCACACTAACTATATCATGTATATTATATACTACATACACTACACTAACTATATCATGTATATTATATACTACATACACCACACTAACTAAATCATGTATAATATATACTACATACACTACACTAACTATATCATGTATATTATATACCACATACACTACACTAACTATATATCATGTATATTATATACTACATACACCACACTAACTATATCATGTATATTATATACTACATACACCACACTACTTATATCATGTATATTATATACTACATACACCACACTACTTATATCATGTATATTATATACTACATACGCCACACTAACTATATCATGTATATTATATACTACATGCACTAGCTATATCATGTATATTATATACTACATACACTACAGTAACTACATCATGTATATTATATATTACATACACTACACTAACTATATCATGTATATTATATACCACATACACCACACTACTTATATCATGTATATTATATACCACATACACCACACTACTTATATCATGTATATTATATACTACATGCACTATATCATGTATATTAAATACCACATACACCACACTAACTATATCATGTATATTATATACTACATACACTACACTAACTATATCATGTATATTATATATTACATACACTACACTAACTATATAATGTATATTATATACTACATACACCACACTAACTATATCATGTATATTATATACTACATACACCACACTAACTATATTATGTATATTATATACTACATACACTAACTATATCATGTATATTATATACTACATACACTAACTATTTCATGTTTATTATATGCTACATACACCACACTAACTATATCATGTATATTATATACTACATACACCACACTAACTATATCATGTTTATTATATACTACATACACTAACTATATCATGTATATTATATACTACATACACTACACTACTTATATCATGTATATTATATACTACATACACTACACTAACTATATCATGTATATTATATATTACATACACTACACTAACTATATATCATGTATATTATATACTACATAAACCACACTAACTATATCCTGTATATTATATACTACATACACCACACTAACTATATCATGTTTATTATATACTACATACACCACACTAACTATATCATGTATATTATATACTACATACACCACACTACTTATATCATGTATATTATATACTACATACACCACACTACTTATATCATGTATATTATATACTACATACACCACACTAACTATATCATGTATATTATATATTACATACACTACACTAACTATATCATGTATATTATATACTACATAAACCACACTAACTATATATCATGTATATTATATACTACATACACCACACTAACTATATCATGTATATTATATACTACATACACCACACTAACTATATCATGTATATTATATACTACATACACCACACTACTTATATCATGTATATTATATACTACATACACCACACTAACTATATCATGTATATTATATATTACATACACTACACTAACTATATCATGTATATTATATACTACATAAACCACACTAACTATATATCATGTATATTATATACTACATACACCACACTACTTTTTTCATGTATATTATATACTTCTAACACTACACTAACTATATCATGTATATTATATACTACATACACTAACTATATCATGTTTATTATATACTACATACACCACACTACTTATATCATGTATATTATATACTTTATACACTACACTAACTATATCATGTATATTATATACTACATACACCACACTAACTATATCATGTATATTATATACTACATACACTACACTAACTATATCATGTATATTATATACTACATACACTACACTACTTATATCATGTATATTATATACTACATACACTACACTAACTATATCATGTATATTATATACTACATACACCTCACTAACTATATCCTGTACATTATATACTACATACACCACACTAACTATATCATGTTTATTATATACTACATACACCACACTAACTATATCATGTATATTATATACTACATACACCACACTACTTATATCATGTATATTATATACTTCATACACTACACTAACTATATCATGTATATTATATACTACATACACTACACTAACTATATCATGTATATTATATACTACATACACTACACTAACTATATCATGTATATTATATACTACATACACTACACTAACTATATCATGTATATTATATACTACATACACCACACTACTTATATCATGTATATTATATACTACATACACCACACTAACTATATCCTGTACATTATATACTACATACACCACACTAACTATATCATGTTTATTATATACTACATACACCACACTAACTATATCATGTATATTATATACTACATACACTACACTACTTATATCATGTATATTATATACCACATACACTACACTAACTATATCATGTATATTATATACTACATACACTACCTATATCATGTATATTATATATTACATACACTACACTAACTATATCATGTATAATATATACTACATACACCACACTACTTATATCATGTATATTATATACCACATACACTACACTAACTATATCATGTATATTATATACTACATACACTACCTATATCATGTATATTATATATTACATACACTACACTAACTATATCATGTATATTATATACATCAACCACACTAACTATATATCATGTATATTATATACTACATACACCACACTACTTATTTCATGTATATTATATACTACATACACCACACTAACTATATCATGTATATTATATACTACATACACCATACTACTTATATCATGTATATTATATACTACATACACCACACTAACTATATCATGTATATTATATACTACATACATCATGTATATTATATACTACATACACTACACTAACTGTATCATGTATATTATATACTACATACACCATACTACTTATATCATGTATATTATATACTACATACACCACACTAACTATATCATGTATATTATATACTACATACACTACACTACTTATATCATGTATATTATATACTACATACACTACACTAACTATATATCATGTATATTATATATTACATACACTACTTATATCATGTATATTATATACTACATACACCACACTAACTGTATCATGTATATTATATACTACATACACCACACTACTTATATCATGTATATTATATACTACATACACCACACTACCTATATCATGTATATTATATACTACATACACCACACTAACTATATCATGTATATTATATACTACATACACTACACTAACTATATCATGTATATTATATACTACATACACTACACTAACTATATCATGTATATTATATATTACATACACTACACTAACTATATCATGTATATTATATATTACATACACTACACTACTTATATCATGTATATTATATACTACATACACTACACTAACTATATCATGTATATTATATATTGCATACACTACCTATATCATGTATATTATATATTACATACACTACACTAACTATATCATGTATATTATATACATCAACCACACTAACTATATATCATGTATATTATATACTACATACACCACACTACTTATTTCATGTATATTATATACTACATACACCACACTACCTATATCATGTATATTATATACTACATACACTACACTAACTATATCCTGTATATTATATACTACATACACCATACTACTTATATCATGTATATTATATACTACATACACCACACTAACTATATCATGTATATTATATACTACATACATCATGTATATTATATACTACATACACTACACTAACTGTATCATGTATATTATATACTACATACACCATACTACTTATATCATGTATATTATATACTACATACACCACACTAACTATATCATGTATATTATATACTACATACACTACACTACTTATATCATGTATATTATATACTACATACACTACACTAACTATATATCATGTATATTATATATTACATACACTACTTATATCATGTATATTATATACTACATACACCACACTAACTGTATCATGTATATTATATACTACATACACCACACTACTTATATCATGTATATTATATACTACAAACACCACACTACCTATATCATGTATATTATATACTACATACACCACACTAACTATATCATGTATATTATATACTACATACACCACACTAACTATATCATGTATATTATATACTACATACACTACACTAACTATATCATGTATATTATATATTACATACACTACACTAACTATATATCATGTATATTATATACCACATACACCACACTAACTATATCATGTATATTATATACTACATACACTAAATATATCATGTATATTATATATTACATACACTACTTATATCATGTATATTATATACTACATACACCACACTAACTGTATCATGTATATTATATACTACATACACCACACTACTTATATCATGTATATTATATACTACATACACCACACTACCTATATCATGTATATTATATACTACATACACCACACTACCTATATCATGTATATTATATACTACATACACCACACTAACTATATCATGTATATTATATACTACATACACCACACTAACTATATCATGTATATTATATACTACATACACTACACTAACTATATCATGTATATTATATATTACATACACTACACTAACTATATATCATGTATATTATATACCACATACACCACACTAACTATATCATGTATATTATATACTACATACACTAAATATATCATGTATATTATATATTACATACACTACAGTAACTATATCATGTATATTATATACTACATACACCACACTAACTATATCATGTATATTATATACTACATACACTAAATATATCATGTATATTATATATTACATACACTACAGTAACTATATCATGTATATTATATACTACATACACCACACTAACTATATCATGTATATTATATACTACATACACCACACTAACTATATCATGTTATACACTGCATACACTACACTAGCTATTTCATGTATATTATATACTACATACACTACCTATATCATGTATATTATATACTACATACACCACACTAACTATATCATGTATATTATATACCACATACACTACACTAACTATATCATGTATATTATACACTACATACACCACACTAACTATATCATGTAATACACTGCATACACTACACTAGCTATATCATGTATATTATATACTACATACACTACGCTACCTATATCATGTATATTATATACTACATACACCACACTACTTATATCATGTACATTATATACCACATACACCACACTAACTATATCATGTATATTATATACTACATACACTACACTAACTATATCATGTATATTATATATTACATACACTACACTAACTATATATCATGTATATTATATACCACATATACCACACTAACTATATCATGTATATTATATACTACATACACTAAATATATCATGTATATTATATATTACATACACTACAGTAACTATATCATGTATATTATATACTACATTCACCACACTAACTATATCATGTATATTATATACTACATACACTAAATATATCATGTATATTATATATTACATACACTACAGTAACTATATCATGTATATTATATACTACATACACCACACTAACTATATCATGTATATTATATACTACATACACCACACTAACTATATCATGTTATACACTGCATACACTACACTAGCTATTTCATGTATATTATATACTACATACACTACCTATATCATGTATATTATATACTACATACACCACACTAACTATATCATGTATATTATATACCACATACACTACACTAACTATATCATGTATATTATATACTACATACACCACACTAACTATATCATGTTATACACTGCATACACTACACTAGCTATATCATGTATATTATATACTACATACACTACGCTACCTATATCATGTATATTATATACTACATACACTATATCATATATATTATATACTACATACACCACACTAATATCATTTATATTAAATACTACATACACCACACTAACTATATCATGTATATTATATACTACATACACCACACTAACTATATCATGTATATTATATACTACATACACCACACTAACTATATCATGTATATTATATACTACATACACCACACTAACTATATCATGTATATTATATACTACATACACCACACTAACTATATCATGTATATTATATACTACATACACCACACTAATATCATTTATATTAAATACTACATACACCACACTAACTATATCATGTATATTATATACCACATACACTACACTAACTATATCATGTATATTATATACTACATACACCACACTACTTATATCAAGTATATTATATACTACATACACTACACTAACTATATCATGTATATTATATACTACATACACCACACTAATATCATTTATATTAAATACTACATACACCACACTAACTATATCATGTATATTATATACTACATACACCACACTACTTATATCATGTATATTATATACTACATACACTACACTAACTATATCATGTATATTATATACTACATACACCACACTAATATTATTTATATTAAATACTACATACACCACACTAACTATATCATGTATATTATATACTACATACACCACACTAACTGTATCATGTATATTATATACTACATACACCACACTAACTATATCATGTATATTATATACTACATACACTACACTAACTATATCATGTATATTATATACTACATACACTACACTAACTATATATCATGTATATTATATATTACATACACTACTTATATCATGTATATTATATACTACATACACCACACTAACTGTATCATGTATATTATATACTACATACACTACACTAACTTTATCATGTATATTATATACTACATACACTACACTAACTATATCATGTATATTATATACTACATACACTACACTAACTATATCATGTATATTATATACTACATACACTACACTAACTATATATCATGTATATTATATATTACATACACTACTTATATCATGTATATTATATACTACATACACCACACTAACTGTATCATGTATATTATATACTACATACACTACACTAACTATATCATGTATATTATATACTACATACACTACACTAACTATATCATGTATATTATATACTACATACACTACTTATATCATGTATATTATATACTACATACACCACACTAACTATATCATGTATATTATATACTACATACACCTCACTAACTATATCATGTATATTATATACTACATACACCACACTAACTATATCATGTATATTATATACTACATACACCACACTAACTATATCCTGTATATTATATACTACATACACCACACTAACTATATCATGTATATTATATACTACATACACTACACTAACTATATCCTGTATATTATATACTACATACACCACACTAACTATATCATGTATATTATATACTACATACACCACACTACTTATATCATGTATATTATATACTACATACACTACACTAACTATATATCATGTATATTATATACTACATACACTACACTAACTATATCATGTATATTATATACTACATACACTACACTAACTATATCATGTATATTATATACTACATACACTACACTAACTGTATCATGTATATTATATATTACATACACCACACTAACTATATCATGTATATTATATACTACATACACCTCACTAACTATATCCTGTATATTATATACTACATACACTACACTAACTATATCATGTATATTATATACCACATACACTACACTAACTATATCATGTATATTATATACCACATACACTACACTAACTATATCATGTATATTATATACTACATACACCACACTACTTATATCAAGTATATTATATACTACATACACTACACTAACTATATCATGTATATTATATACTACATACACTACACTAACTGTATCATGTATATTATATATTACATACACCACACTAACTATATCATGTATATTATATACTACATACACCACACTAACTATATCATGTATATTATATACTACATACACCACACTAATATCATTTATATTAAATACTACATACACCACACTAACTATATCATGTATATTATATACCACATACACTACACTAACTATATCATGTATATTATATACTACATACACCACACTACTTATATCAAGTATATTATATACTACATACACTACACTAACTATATCATGTATATTATATACTACATACACCACACTAATATCATTTATATTAAATACTACATACACCACACTAACTATATCATGTATATTATATACTACATACACCACACTACTTATATCATGTATATTATATACTACATACACTACACTAACTATATCATGTATATTATATACTACATACACCACACTAATATTATTTATATTAAATACTACATACACCACACTAACTATATCATGTATATTATATACTACATACACCACACTAACTGTATCATGTATATTATATACTACATACACCACACTAACTATATCATGTATATACTACACTAACTATATCATGTATATTATATACTACATACACTACACTAACTATATCATGTATATTATATACTACATACACTACACTAACTATATATCATGTATATTATATATTACATACACTACTTATATCATGTATATTATATACTACATACACCACACTAACTGTATCATGTATATTATATACTACATACACTACACTAACTTTATCATGTATATTATATACTACATACACTACACTAACTATATCATGTATATTATATACTACATACACTACACTAACTATATCATGTATATTATATACTACATACACTACACTAACTATATATCATGTATATTATATATTACATACACTACTTATATCATGTATATTATATACTACATACACCACACTAACTGTATCATGTATATTATATACTACATACACTACACTAACTATATCATGTATATTATATACTACATACACTACACTAACTATATCATGTATATTATATACTACATACACTACTTATATCATGTATATTATATACTACATACACCACACTAACTATATCATGTATATTATATACTACATACACCTCACTAACTATATCATGTATATTATATACTACATACACCACACTAACTATATCATGTATATTATATACTACATACACCACACTAACTATATCATGTATATTATATACTACATACACTACACTAACTATATCCTGTATATTATATACTACATACACCACACTAACTATATCATGTATATTATATACTACATACACTACACTAACTATATCCTGTATATTATATACTACATACACCACACTAACTATATCATGTATATTATATACTACATACACCACACTACTTATATCATGTATATTATATACTACATACACTACACTAACTATATATCATGTATATTATATACTACATACACTACACTAACTATATCATGTATATTATATACTACATACACTACACTAACTATATCATGTATATTATATACTACATACACTACACTAACTGTATCATGTATATTATATATTACATACACCACACTAACTATATCATGTATATTATATACTACATACACCTCACTAACTATATCCTGTATATTATATACTACATACACTACACTAACTATATCATGTATATTATATACCACATACACTACACTAACTATATCATGTATATTATATACTACATACACCACACTAACTGTATCATGTACAGTGCTGGCCAAAAGTATTGGCACCCCTGCAATTCTGTCAGATAATACTCCATTTCTTCCAGAAAATGATTGCAATCACAAATGCTTTGGTAATAAGATCTTCATTTATTTTGCTTGCAATGAAAAAACACAAAAGAGAATGAAAAAAAAAGTCAAATCATTGATCATTTTTCACAAAACTCCAAAAATGGGCCGGACAAAAGTATTGGCACCCTCAGCCTAATACTTGGTAGCACAACCTTTAGACAAAATAACTGCGAACAACCGCTTCCGGTAACCATCAATGAGTTTCTTCCAATGCTCTGCTGGAATTTCTCCAGGTCCCTGAGATGTGAAGGGCGCCTTCTCCAAACTGCCATTGTGAGATCTCTCCTTGGGTGTTCTATGGGATTCAGGTCTGGACTCATTGCTGCCACTTTACAAGTCTCCAGTGCTTTCTCTCAAACCATTTTCTAGTGCTTTTTGAAGTGTGTTTTGGGTCATTGTCCTGCTGGAAGACCCATGACCTCTGAGGGAGACCCAGCTTTCTCACACTGGGCCCTACATTATGCTGCAGACTTCATAATGCCATGCACACGGTCAAGCAGTCCAGTGCCAGAGGCAGCAAAGCAACCCCAAAACATCAGGGAACCTCCGCCATGTCTGACTGTAGGGACCATGTTCTTTTCTTTGAAGGCCTCTTTTTTTTTCCTGTAAACTCTATGTTGATGCCTTTTCCCAAAAAGCTCTACTTTTGTCTCATCTGACCAGAGAACATTCTTCCAAAAAGTTTTTGGCTTTCTCAGGTACGTTTTGGCTTTTTTATGTCTCTGGGTCAGAAGTGGGGTCTTCCTGGGTATCCTACCATAGAGTCCCTTTTCATTCAGACGCTGACGGATAGTACGGGTTGACACTGTTGTACCCTCGGACTGCAGGGCAGCTAGAACTTGTTTGGATGTTAGTCGAGGTTCTTTAGCCGCCATCCACACAATTTTTCTTTTGCGTCCACATCTAGGGAGGTTAGCCACAGTGCCATGGGCTTTACACTTCTTGATGACACTGCGCACGGTAGACACAGGAACATTCAGGTCTTTGGAGATGGACTTGTAGCCTTGAGATTGCTCATGCTTCCTCACAATTTTACTTCTCAAGTCCTCAGACAGTTCTTTGGTCTTCTTTCTTTTCTCCATGCTCAATGTGGTACACACAAGGACACAGGACAGAGGTTGAGTCAACTTTAATCCATTTCAACTGGCTGCAAGTGTGATTTAGTTATTGCCACCACCTGTTATGTGCCACAGGGAAGTAACAGGTGCTGTTAATTACACTAATTAGAGAAGCATCACATGATTTTTCAAAGGGTGCCAATACTTTTGTACACCCCCTTTTTTATGTTTGGTGTGGAATTATATCCAATTTGGCTTTTTGACAATTCTTTTTGTGGTTTTCCATTGAAGACAAAATAAATGAAGATATTATTACCAAAGCATTTGTGATTGCAATCATTTTCTGGAAGAAATGGAGTATTATCTGACAGAATTGCAGGGGTGCCAATACTTTTGGCCAGCACTGTATATACCGGCTGTGCACAGGACTCTGCAGACAGTATACAGTGACCATATAGCGGTATATACCGGCTGTACACAGGGCTCTGCAGACAGTATACAGTGGTATATACCGGCTGTATCATATAACCCCAAAGTGCCTCTTTAAATTAATAACTTCCCTGTGTGTCCCCATAAACAGTGCCCATTATTATTAATGCCCTAGGTGTTTCCTAATTAAGGCTGAGGCCCCACGTTGCGGAAACGCAGCTTTTTTTGTTGCAGATTTTGCTATGGTTTTTGGAGCCAAAGACAAGAATGGCTACAAAAGGAACGGGAAATATCTAGGAAGATTCTTCTACTTCTACCTGCTGCTAAATCCACTCAAAAATAATATTATTATTACTATAGAGGGTATTACTGTGAAGGGTATTATTATTATTACTATTGAGGGTATTACTGTGAGGGGTAATATTACTACAGAGGGTATTACTATGAGGGGTATTATTATTACTATAAAGGGTATTACTGTGAGGGGTTTTATTATCACTATAGAGGGTATTACTGTGAGGAGTATTAGTATTATTACTATAGAGGGTATTACTGTGAGGGGTAATATTACTACAGAGGGTATTACTATGAGGGGTATTATTATTATTACTATAAAGGGTATTACTGTGAGGGGTTTTATTATCACTATAGAGGGTATTACTGTGAGGGGTATTATTATTATTACTATAGAGGGTATTACTGTGAGGGGTATTATTACTATAGAGGGTATTACTGTGAGGGGTATTATTACTATAGAGGGTATTACTGTGAGGGGTAATAATACTACAGAGGGTATTACTATGAGGGGTATTATTACTATAAAGGGTATTACTGTGAGGGGTAATATTATTACTATAGAGTGTATTACTATGAGGGGTATTATTATTACTATAGAGTGTATTACTGTGAGGGGTATTATTATTATTACTATAGAGGGTATTACTGTGAGGGGTATTATTACTATAGAGGGTATTACTGTGAGGGGTATTATTACTATAGAGGGTATTACTGTGAGGGGTATTATTACTATAGAGGGTATTACTGTGAGGGGTAATAATACTACAGAGGGTATTACTATGAGGGGTATTATTATTACTATAAAGGGTATTACTGTGAGGGGTATTATTATTACTATAGAGTGTATTACTGTGAGGGGTATTATTATTATTACTATAAAGGCTATTATTGTGAGGGGTATTATTATTACTATAAAGGGTATTACTGTAAGGGGTATTATTATTACTATAGAGGGTATTACTGTGAGGGGTATCATTATTACTATAGAGGGTATTACTGAGAGGGGTATCATTATTATTACTATAGAGGGTATAACTGTGAGGGGTATTATTATTATTATTACTATAGAGGGTATTACTGTGAGGGGTATTATTATTACTATAGAGGGTATTACTGTGAGGGGTATTATTATTATTGTGATAGAGGGTATTACTGTGAGGGGTATTATTATTATTGTGATAGAGGGTATTACTGTGAGGGGTATTATTATTATTACTATAGAAGGTATTACTGTGAGGGGTATTATTATTATTACTATAGAGGGTATTACTGTGAGGGGTATTATTATTATTACTATAGAGGATATTACTGTGAGGGGTAATACTACTATAGAGGGTATTTCTGTGAGGGGTATTATTATTACTATAGAGAGTATTACTATGAGGGGTATTATTACTACTATAGAGGGTATTACTGTGAGGGGTATTATTATTACTATAGAGGATATTACTGTGAGGGGTTTTATTATCACTATAGAGGGTATTACTGTGAGGAGTATTAGTATTATTACTATAGAGGGTATTACTGTGAGGGGTAATATTACTACAGAGAGTATTACTATGAGGGGTATTATTATTATTACTTTAAAGTGTATTACTGTGAGGGGTATTATTATTACTATAGAGGGTATTAATGTGAGGGGTATTATTATTACTATAGAGGGTATTACTGTGAGGGGTATTAATATTACTATAGAGGGTATTACTGTGAGAGGTATTATTATAACTATAGAGGGTATTACTGTGAGGGGTATTATTATTATTACTATAGAGGGTATTACTGTGAGGGGTATTATTATTATTACTATAGAGGATATTACTGTGAGGGGTAATATTACTATAGAGGGTATTACTGTGAGGGGTATTATTATTATTACTATAGAGAGTATTACTGTGAGGGGTATTATTACTATAGAGGGTATTACTGTTAAAGGTATTATTATTATTATAAAGGGTATTACTGTGAGGGGTATTATTTTTATTATTACTATAGAGGGTAGTACTGTGAGGGGTATTTTACTTTAGAGGGTATTACTGTGAGGGGTATTATTATTATTACTATAGAGGGTAGTGCTGTGAGGGGAATTATTTTTACTATAGAGGGTATTACTATGAGGGGTATTATTATTACTATAGAGGGTATTACTATGAGGGTTTATTATTATTACTATAGAGGGTATTACTGAGAGGGGAATTATTACTACTACTATAGAGGGTATTACTGTGAGGGGTATTAGTATTATTACTATAGAGGGTATTACTGTGAGGGGTATTATTACTATAGAGGGTATTACTGTGAGGGGTATTATTATTATTACTATAGAGGGTATTACTGTGAGGGGTATTATTATTATTACTATAGAGGGTATTACTGTGAGGGGTATTATTATTATTATAATAGAGTGTATTACTGTGAGGGATATTATTCTTACTATAGAGAGTATTTCTGTGAGGGGTATAATTATTACTATAGAGGGTATTTTTGTGAGGGGTATTATTATTACTATAGAGGGTATTACTGTGAGGGGTATTATTATTACTATAGAGGTTATTACTGTGAGGGGTATTATTATTACTACAGAGGGTATTACTGTGAGGGGTATTATTATTATTACTATAGAGGATATTACTGTAAAGGGTATTATTATTATTACTATAGAGGGTATTACTATGAGGGGTATTATTATTACTATAGAGGGTATTACTGTGAGGGGTATTATTATTACTATAGAGGGTTTTACTGTGAGGGGTAGTATTACTATAGAGGGTATTACTGTGAGGGGTATTATTATTACTATAGAGGGTATTACTATGAGGGTATTATTACTATAGAGGGTATTACTGTGAGGGGTATTATTACTATAGAGGGTATTACTATGAGGGGTATTATTATTACTATAGAGGGTATTACTGTGAGGGGTATTATTATTACTATAGAGGGTTTTACTGTGAGGGGTAGTATTACTATAGAGGGTATTACTGTGAGGGGTATTATTACTATAGAGGGTATTACTATGAGGGGTATTATTATTACTATAGAGGGTATTACTGTGAGGGGTATTATTATTATTACTATAGAGTCTATTACTGTGAGGGGTATTATTATTATTACTATAGAGGGTATTACTGTTAGGGGTATTATTATTACTATAGAGGGTATTACTGTGAGTGGTATTATTATTATTACTATAGAGGCTATTACTGTGAGGGGTATTATTACTATAGAGGGTATTACTGTGAGGGGTATTATTATTATTACTATAGAGGGTATTATTATGAGGGTATTATTATTACTATAGAGGGTATTAATATGAGAGGTATTATTATTACTATAGAGGGTATTACTGTGAGGGTTATTATTATTACTATAGAGGGTATTAATATGAGAGGTATTATTATTACTATAGAGGGTATTACTGTGAGGGGTATTATTATTATTACTATAGAGGGTATTACTGTGAGGGTTATTATTATTACTATAGAGGGTATTAATATGAGAGGTATTATTATTACTATAGAGGGTATTACTGTGAGGGGTATTATTATTACTATAGAGGGTTTTACTGTGAGGGGTAGTATTACTATAGAGGGTATTACTGTGAGGGGTATTATTATTACTATAGAGGGTTTTACTGTGAGGGGTAGTATTACTATAGAGGGTATTACTGTGAGGGGTATTATTATTACTACAGAGGGTATTACTGTGAGGGGTATTATTATTATTACTTTAGAGTCTATTACTGTGAGGGGTATTATTATTATTACTATAGAGGGTATTACTGTGAGGGGTATTATTATTACTATAGAGGGTATTACTGTGAGGGGTATTATTATTACTATAGAGGGTATAACTGTGAGAGGTATTATTATTATTACTATAGAGGGTATTAATGTGAGGGGTATTATTATTACTATAGAGGGTATTACTGTGAGGGGTATTATTATTATTACTATAGAGGGTAGTACTGTGAGGGGTATTATTATTATTACTATAGAGGGTATTACTGTGAGGGGTATTAATATTACTATAGAGGGTATTACTGTGAGGGGTATTATTATTATTGTGATAGAGGGTATTACTGTGAGGGGTATTATTATTATTACTATAGAAGGTATTACTGTGAGGGGTATTATTATTATTACTATAGAGGGTATTACTGTGAGGGGTATTATTATTATTACTATAGAGGATATTACTGTGAGGGGTAATATTACTATAGAGGGTATTTCTGTGAGGGGTATTATTATTACTATAGAGAGTATTACTATGAGGGGTATTATTACTACTATAGAGGGTATTACTGTGAGGGCTATTATTATTACTATAGAGGATATTACTGTGAGGGGTAATATTACTACAGAGGGTATTACTATTATTACTATAAAGGGTATTACTGTGAGGGGTTTTATTATCACTACAGAGGGTATTACTGTGAGGAGTATTAGTATTATTACTATAGAGGGTATTACTGTGAGGGGTAATATTACTACAGAGAGTATTACTATGAGGGGTATTATTATTATTACTATAAAGGGTATTACTGTGAGTGGTATTATTATTATTACTATAGAGGGTATTACTGTGAGGGGTATTACTGTGAGGGGTATTATTATTACTATAGAGGGTATTACTGTGAGGGGTATTATTATTATTACTATAGAGGATATTACTGTGAGGGGTATTATTATTATTACTATAGAGGGTAGTACTGTGAGGGGAATTATTATTACTATAGAGGGTATTACTGTGAGGGGTATTATTATTACTATAGAGGGTAGTACTGTGAGGGGAATTATTATTACTATAGAGGGTATTACTGTGAGGGGTATTATTATTATTACTATAGAGGGTATTACTGTGAGGGGTATTATTATTATTACTATAGAGGGTATAACTGTGAGGGGTATTATTATTACTTTAGAGGGTATTACTGTGAGGGGTATTATTATTATTACTATAGAGGGGTAGTACTGTGAGGGGAATTATTATTACTATAGAGGGTATTACTATGAGGGGTATTATTATTACTATAGAGGGTATTACTATGAGGGTTTATTATTATTACTATAGAGGGTATTACTGAGAGGGGAATTATTACTACTACTATAGAGGGTATTACTGTGAGGGGTATTAGTATTATTACTATAGAGGGTATTACTGTGAGGGGTATTATTACTATAGAGGGTATTACTGTGAGGGGTATTATTATTATTACTATAGAGGGTATTACTGTGAGGGGTATTATTATTATTACTATAGAGGGTATTTCTGTGAGGGGTATTATTACTATAGAGGGTATTACTGTGAGGGGTATTATTATTATTACTATAGAGGGTATTACTGTGAGGGGTATTATTATTATTATAATAGAGGGTATTACTGTGAGGGATATTATTCTTACTATAGAGAGTATTTCTGTGAGGGGTATAATTATTACTATAGAGGGTATTTTTGTGAGGGGTATTATTATTACTATAGAGGGTATTACTGTGAGGGGTATTATTATTACTATAGAGGTTATTACTGTGAGGGGTATTATTATTACTACAGAGGGTATTACTATGAGGGGTATTATTATTATTACTATAGAGGGTATTACTATGAGGGTATTATTATTATTATTACTATAGAGGGTATTACTGTGAGGGGTATTATTATTATTACTATAGAGGGTATTACTATGAGGGTATTATTACTATAGAGGGTATTACTGTGAGGGGTATTATTATTATTACTATAGAGGATATTACTGTAAAGGGTATTATTATTATTACTATAGAGGGTATTACTATGAGGGGTATTATTATTACTATAGAGGGTATTACTGTGAGGGGTATTATTATTACTATAGAGGGTATTACTGTGAGGGGTATTATTATTACTATAGAGGGTTTTACTGTGAGGGGTAGTATTACTATAGAGGGTATTACTGTGAGGAGTATTATTACTATAGAGGGTATTACTATGAGGGGTATTATTATTACTATAGAGGGTTTTACTGTGAGGGGTAGTATTACTATAGAGGGTATTACTGTGAGGGGTATTATTATTACTATAGAGTCTATTACTGTGAGGGGTATTATTATTATTACTATAGAGGGTATTACTGTGAGGGGTATTATTATTATTACTATAGAGGGTATTACTATGAGGGTATTATTATTACTATAGAGGGTATTAATATGAGAGGTATTATTATTACTATAGAGGGTATTACTGTGAGGGTTATTATTATTACTATAGAGGGTATTAATATGAGAGGTATTATTACTATAGAGGGTATTACTGTGAGGGGTATTATTATTACTATAGAGGGTTTTACTGTGAGGGGTAGTATTACTATAGAGGGTATTACTGTGAGGGGTATTATTACTATAGAGGGTATTACTATGAGGGGTATTATTACTACTATAGAGGGTTTTACTGTGAGGGGTAGTATTACTATAGAGGGTATTACTGTGAGGGGTATTATTATTATTACTATAGAGGGTATTACTGTGAGGGGTATTATTATTATTACTATAGAGGGTATTACTGTGAGGGGTATTATTATTATTACTATAGAGGGTATTAATATGAGAGGTATTATTATTACTATAGAGGGTATTACTGTGAGGGGTATTATTACTATAGAGGGTATTAATATGAGAGGTATTATTATTACTATAGAGGGTATTACTGTGAGGGGTATTATTATTATTACTATAGAGGGTATTAATATGAGAGGTATTATTATTACTATAGAGGGTATTACTGTGAGGGTTATTATTATTACTATAGAGGGTATTACTGTGAGGGGTATTATTATTACTATAGCGTGTATTACTGTGAGGGGTATTATTATTACTATAAAGGGTATTTCTGTGAGGGGTATTATTATTACTATAGAGAGTATTACTATGAGGGGTATTATTATTACTATAGAGGGTATTACTGTAAGGGGGATCTGTAGATGTCATGTTATGGGGGGGATCTGTAGATGTCACTGTTATGGGGGGGATCTGTAGATGACACTGTTATGGGGGGGATCTATAGATGTCACTGTTATGGGGGGATCTATAGATGTCAATGTTATGGGGGGGATCTGTAGATGACCCCGTTATGGGGGGGGATCTATAGATGTCACTTATGGGGGGGATCTATAGATGTCATGTTATGGGGGGATCTGTAGATGTCACTGTTATGGGGGGGATCTATAGATGTCACTGTTATGGGGGGGATCTGTAGATGACACTGTTATGGGGGGGATCTGTAGATGACACTGTTATGGGGGGGATCTATAGATGTCACTGTTATGGGGGGGATCTGTAGATGTCAATGTTATGGGGGGATCTGTAGATGACCCCGTTATGGGGGGGGGGATCTATAGATGTCACTTATGGGGGGGATCTATAGATGTCACTGTTATGGGGGGGATCTGTAGATGACACTGTTATGGGGGGGATCTATAGATGTCACTGTTATGGGGGATCTATAGATGTCACTGTTATGGGGGATCTATAGATGTCACTGTTATGGGGGATCTATAGATGTCACTGTTATGGGGGATCTATAGATGTCACTGTTATGGGGGATCTATAGATGTCACTGTTATGGGGGATCTATAGATGTCACTGTTATGGGGGATCTATAGATGTCACTGTTATGGGGGATCTATAGATGTCACTGTTATGGGGGATCTATAGATGTCACTGTTATGGGGGATCTATAGATGTCACTGTTATGGGGGATCTATAGATGTCACTGTTATGGGGGATCTATAGATGTCACTGTTATGGGGGATCTATAGATGTCACTGTTATGGGGGATCTATAGATGTCACTGTTATGGGGGATCTATAGATGTCACTGTTATGGGGGATCTATAGATGTCACTGTTATGGGGGATCTATAGATGTCACTGTTATGGGGGATCTATAGATGTCACTGTTATGGGGGATCTATAGATGTCACTGTTATGGGGGATCTATAGATGTCACTGTTATGGGGGATCTATAGATGACACATTTTACAGTATTATATTTTAAAAAAAAAAAAAAAAAAAACTCACTTATCGCCAAAAAATTCCACAGTGATAAACTGCCCACCGGAGCTTATACTATGATGCATCTATACTATTATTTTGTATATATACATTATGTTGCAGTTTTCTCCTTGTATGTTACACCACAACTGCCGGAGACTAAAGAACTGACAGTAAATGCTGTTCCACACATGTCCAGATGGTGGCAGCACAAGCTCAGTGTACACTCACTGCTCTGCAGAGCCCTGAACCCTGGACAGAGTCACTGACAGAGAATATGTAGATGCTTAGTAGAGGGCGAAAGGCAATCGAAAACTCTACACACCTTCACTGGTGCTTTCCTCAAGGAGAGATGTTCCTGTCCCTAGAGAATATCACACTGCTGTCATTCTCTTAAATTATATACACATGTATTATCATATATCACCTCTTATATGATAATACATGTGTATATAACCTAAGAGGTGATATATGATAATACATGTGTATATAACCTAAGAGGTGATATATGATAATACATGTGTATATAACCTAAGAGGTGATATATGATAATACATGTGTGTATATAACCTAAGAGGTATTATATGATAATACATGTGTGTATATAACCTAAGAGGTGATATATGATAATACATGTGTATATAACCTAAGAAGTGATATATGATAATACATGTGTATATAACCTAAGAAGTGATATATGATAATACATGTGTATATAACCTAAGAGGTGATATATGATAATACATGTGTATATAACCTAAGAGGTGATATATGATAATACATGTGTATATAACCTAAGAGGTGATATATAATACATGTGTATATAACCTAAGAGGTGATATATGATAATACATGTGTGTATATAACCTAAGAGGTGATATATGATAATACATGTGTATATAACCTAAGAGGTGATATATGATAATACATGTGTATATAACCTAAGAGGTGATATATGATAATACATGTGTATATAACCTAAGAGGTGATATATGATAATACATGTGTGTATATAACCTAAGAGGTGATATATGATAATACATGTGTATATAACCTAAGAGGTGATATATGATAATACATGTGTGTATATAACCTAAGAGGTGATATATGATAATACATGTGTATATAACCTAAGAGGTGATATATGATAATACATGTGTATATAACCTAAGAGGTGATATATGATAATACATGTGTGTATATAACCTAAGAGGTGATATATGATAATACATGTGTATATAACCTAAGAGGTGATATATGATAATACATGTGTGTATATAACCTAAGAGGTGATATATGATAATACATGTGTGTATATAACCTAAGAGGTGATATATGATAATACATGTGTATATAACCTAAGAGGTGATATATGATAATACATGTGTATATAACCTAAGAGGTGATATATGATAATACATGTGTGTATATAACCTAAGAGGTGATATATGATAATACATGTGTATATAACCTAAGAAGTGATATATGATAATACATGTGTGTATATAACCTAAGAGGTGATATATGATAATACATGTGTATATAACCTAAGAAGTGATATATGATAATACATGTGTGTATATAACCTATCACCTCTTAGGTTATCATATATCACCTCTGGTGACCCAACTATCATACTTTCTCCAGTAATATCCTGTTTCTTAGTTCTATACATTTTTGGGAAAGTTGGGTGATGTTCAGTATTTTACCCACCATAGCTGTTGTCACTCAGCTTTTACAAGCCCCTGAATGGCAGGTGTGATGTGATGGCCGCCATCCTTTCTATAATAAGGTAACTTTGCCTTCAGGAGTTCTGCAATGACAGACATGCTTATCACCCAGCTTTCCAGAGACAGAAGTATGGGATGGCAGAATGAAGGATCCATGGCTGCTCATGACATAGATGGATTAGCAGAGCCTTCAGGGGGTCGCCATTGTATGAGGGAGCCATCATGGCGGAGGTTTATTCTGAGGTGACACAGTACAGGGAGCCCATTGTGACCGGAGGACGGAGCACTGTCCACACACAAGGAGAGCTCCAAGAGGGGAGAATGGGTTAAAGGGCCAAAGTCCAGGACATGAAGTTTATTATCTTTACCATAGAAAGTTCTACAAGACTCTGCATCTCACTCCCTCACCATTTTCAAGATCTCTGTTTGCTGTCAGTGAAAGGGAACAATGTTGTTAGATCCAGAGGTTAAAAACCCATCCTGTTCTGATACTTCTCACAGTTGCAGGTTTGTAACCTTTGTATCAGTCTAGACCAGAGATCAGCAACCTTCGGCACTCCAGATGCTGTGAAACTACAACTCCCAACATGCTCCATTCACTTGCATGGGAGTTCCAAGAATAGTAGAGCAAGTATGCATGCTGGGAGTTGTAGTTTAACAACAGCTGGAGTGCCGAAGGTTGCCTACCCCTGGTCTAGACCATTCTCCCTAAAACGAACAACCTGGACTCCAAACTGCTACATTTTATCTGCAGGCAGTCTACGTCTTCCTTGTATATGGGGGTCTACGCCTCCCTCGCATGCTTGAGCAGGCGGGCTCTACATCTCGCTTGTCCGCCTGGGCACGTGGGCTCTACATCTCGCTTGTCCGCCTGGGCACGCGGGCTCTACATCTCGCTTGTCCGCCTGGGCACGCGGGCTCTACATCTCGCTTGTCCGCCTGGGCACGCGGGCTCTACATCTCGCTTGTCCGCCTGGGCACGCGGGCTCTACCGCTCGCTTCTCCGCCTGGGCACGCGGGCTCTACCGCTCGCTTCTCCGCCTGGGCACGCGGGCTCTACATCTCGCTTGTCCGCCTGGGCACGCGGGCTCTACATCTCGCTTGTCCGCCTGGGCACGCGGGCTCTACATCTCGCTTGTCCGCCTGGGCACGCGGGCTCTACATCTCGCTTGTCCGCCTGGGCACGCGGGCTCTACCGCTCGCTTCTCCGCCTGGGCACGCGGGCTCTACCGCTCGCTTCTCCGCCTGGGCACGCGGGCTCTACATCTCGCTTGTCCGCCTGGGCACGCGGGCTCTACATCTCGCTTGTCCGCCTGGGCACACGGGCTCTACCGCTCGCTTCTCCGCCTGGGCACGCGGGCTCTACCTTGTATATAGGGTGTTATACAGTTGTGTATCTTTTCCTGTGTCCTATATATGTGTAGACGATTTTCTGATAGTCCGGCACTCTGGTGTCATGGCCGCCTGTCTCGCAGTAATGGATCAGGACAGGTTCCTACAGCTCAGTGTGCGTAATGATGAGTGTTCAATGAGGTGTGTACAGCGCACATCCGCGTCCCGCTCACTTATCCTTCCTATACATGACGGCAGATCACTGACCCCCTCCAAAACCTCTGAAAAATGTGGATAAGTCCCTGTGAGCTGGGCAGGACAGGCCGGAGATGGAGGCCGGAGAGATCCCAAAGAGCTCAGATGCGGAGAATTCCCATTGAGACAACACCTGGACGGCTGACAAAACATGACCAGCCCAACCCCGTATGTGCAGCCCATTCACCCTGTCACTTCTCTGCTTGTCACAAGTGACACAAGAGCCCTAATTAGTCAGAGCGGCCCTTGTGTAACTGACCTGCCGGGACCTTTGGCAAAGCATTTAACATCATTAGTTAAAACATTTTTCTTTTTCTTTGGAAGTGTGAATAGACGTGAAGAGCCGAGCGATGTGTGTGTGGCCCCTCCTGGCCATGAATGGCGCACTTGTCCCCCCTCCCCAGGAGAACTGAACACTCTCTACAAGACAAGGCTCCTTTATGTGCAAGCTCAAGAACTGCCGAGAAACGTGTGAACAATATGTTGTGTTCAGAGCAAACAGCCGGCCAGCGCACAGCGAGCAAAGCCTTCCAGAGCTCAAGGAGAAGAAGCCGCCAGTGGTGCCCCAGACAGAAACAACCAGGCCTGAGGACACCCCAAAAATAGGATCACAAGTAGAGAACGAACTGCCAGCTCGAGAGCACAAGAGATGTACAAAATAAAGACAAAGATTAGGAAAAATAATATCATGTGAAAAATGACGACAATATAAAAAGGAAAAAAATAATAATAAAAAAAACAAAATAAAAAAAAAGTAATAGTAAAAGTCAATTTCAAATTTCCAGAATAGAAGACATGGACAAGAGTAGAATAAAAAATAACGAGTTAGAAACTA
>CAMRHE010000920.1:50000-152500 GCA_947044405.1 Leptodactylus fallax
GAGGAGGAGGAAGGAGAGAGGGGAGGAAGGAGAGAGGAGGAGGAAGGAGAGAGAGAGGAGGAAGGAGAGAGGGGAGGAAGGAGAGGATGGAGGAGGGAGAGAGGGGAGGAGGAAGGAGGAAGGGAGAGGAGGAAGGAGAGAGAGGAGGAAGGAGAGAGGGGAGGAAGGAGAGAGGGGAGGAAGGAGAGGATGGAGGAGGGAGAGAGGGGAGGAGGAAGGAGGAAGGAGAGAGGAGGAAGGAGAGAGGGGAGGAAGGAGAGAGGAGGAGGAAAGAGAGAGGGGAGGAAGGAGAGAGAGGAGGAGGAAGGAGAGAGGGGAGGAAGGAGAGAGGGGAAGAAAGAGAGAGAGGAGGAGGAAGGAGAGAGAGGAGGAAGGAGAGAAAAATGGGAATAAATCAGACACAGAACTTGTAGATAATTATAAAACAAAAACTCAGAATATATCAAAGAAAAATAAGTGAAGATCATGAAAGACAAGGATACATTGTAGACTACACGAAGACGATAAGAAGAATGTGAAGTGATGGCCAAAAAGCCAGAACTGCAGGATTGTTGTACAAGAATTCATAATCTCCATCTCTTCCTCATAATAAATATCTAGAAAATCTTTGCAGGGACTTTGTAAAGTTTTGTTGTGCCTGTGACTTGGATGGAGTCGCTTTGTGATATTGGCCGCTAGGACCTGAGGGCGCGAGCACATGACTCCTTGTGGGTCTTATCTATACTACACCAGGGGTGACCCATCCAAAACACAAGGCCAAGTCGTCCTGTCATTGGCTACAGCAGAAGAAAGTGAAGGTTCTGGAGCGGCCATCTCAGTCTCCTGACCTCAATATCATTGAGCCCCTCTGGGGAGATCTCAAGTGCGCAGGACATGCAAGACAGCCCAGGAATTTACAGGAACTGGAGACCCATCTGAGAAAATAAAGAGCCTCATCCACAACTAGCACAAAAGACTCCAAGCTGAGGGGGCAATACACGGGATTAACAACTGGGGGATGGGAACTACTGAACAGGGGCATTGTGAGGTTTTTGGTTGTCCTTATGATTTATAAAGAGAAAACACAGAAGTCTGACAATAAATGGCTTCAGCCAACCACTAACCATGAGCGGAGGAAAAGGTTTTGTCTTATCTTTCATATTCTCTGGAATAAGGCCAAAAAAAACAAAAAAAATCTGTCGGGGTATGGAAACTTTATAGCACAACTGTATAGGGTATGGTACAGATAACATATAAGGTATATTACATATACAGTAGTATACAAGAGATGGTACATATAATTATATATAACATGTAACACCCTGGTTAGTACCGCACTGGAGGATTATTTATGCTTTTTCAAAATCTAAAAAAAATAAAAATCCAAATTTCCCTTTTTTGGGGCAAATTCTGGCAGTGTTCATGTATACATGGTGGCGTACTATCAGCACCAGAATTTTTATTTACGTGATAAAAAAAAAAAAAAAAAGTGCTGTATGGCTGTATGAATGTGTGATGAACAGTACACCACTATATATATACAGTGAGGAAAAAAAAGTATTTAGTCAGCCCCCAATTGTGCAAGTTCTCCCACTTATAAAGATGAGGCCGGCCTGTAATTGTCATCATAGGTAGACCTCAACTATGAGAGACAAAATGAGAAAACTAATCCAGAAAATCACATTGTCTGATTTTGTAAGAATTTATTTGCAAATTATGGTGGAAAGTAAGTATTTGGTCAATAACAAAAGTTCATCTCAATCCTTTGTTCTATCTCCTTTGTTGGCAATGACAGAGGTGAAACGTTTCCTGTAAGTCTTCACAAGGTTGGCGCACACTGTTGCTGGTATGTCGGCCCATTCCTCCATGCAGATCTCTAGAGCAGGGATGTTTTGGGGCTGTCGCTGGAAAACACGGACTTTCAACTCCCTCCAAAGGTTTTCTATGGGGCTGAGATCTGGAGACTGGCTAGGCCACTCCAGGACCTTGAAATGCTTCTTACGAAGCCACTCCTTCGTTGCCCTGGCGGTGTGCTTGGGGTCATTGTCATGCTGAATGACCCAGCCACGTTTCATCTTCAATGCCCTTGCTGATGGAAGGAGGTTTGCACTCACAATCTCACCATACATGGCCCCATTCATTCTTTCATGTACACGGATCAGTCGTCCTGGTCCCTTTGCAGAGAAACAGCCCCATACATGATGTTGTCCCCCCCATGCCTCACAGTAGGTATGGTGTTCTCTGGATACAACTCAGCATTCACTCTCCTCCAAACACCACGAGTTGTGTTTCTACCAAACAGTTCTACTTTGGTTTCATCTGACCATATGACATTCTCCCAATACTCTTCTGGAACATCCAAATGCTCTCTAGCAAACTTCAGACGGGCCCGGATATGTCCTGGCTTAAGCAGGGGGACACGTCTGGCACTGCAGGATCTGAGTCCCTGGCGGCGTAGTGTGTTACTGACGGTAGCCTTTGTTACGTTAGTCCCAGCTTTCTGCAGGTCACTCACTAGGTCCCCCCCGTGGGGTTCTGGGATTTTTGCTCACCGTTCTTGTGATCATTTTGACCCCACGGGGTGAGATCTTGCGTGGAGCCCCTGATGGAGGGAGATTATCAGTGGTCTTGTATGTCTTCCATTTTCTAATTATTGCTCCCACAGGTGATTTCTTCACACCAAGCTGCTTGCCTATTGCAGATTCAGTCTTCCCCGCCTGGTGCAGGGCTACCATTTTGTTTCTGGTCCTTCCACAGCTCTTTGGTCTTCACCATAGTGGAGTTTGGAGTGTGACTGAGGTTGTGGACAGGAGTCTTTTATACTGATAACAATGTCACACAGGAGCCATTACTACAGGTAATGAGTGGAGGACAGAGGAGCCTCTTAAAGGAGAAGTTACAGGGCTGGGAGAGACAGAAATCTTGCTTGTTTGTAGGTGACCAAATACTTATTTTCCACCATAATTAGCAAATAAATTCTTAAAAAATCAGACTGTGTGTGTGTGTATATATATATATATATATATATATACATATATATATACAGTATGAGAGAGAGCAGTGAGTGATGTCTGAGGGGCCACAAATGGATGTCAGACGTATATAATAAAGCAGCACTGACCGCAACGGCTGCCAAACACAGCGACAGTGACCAACTCCAGTCTCTACCATCATAGTCAGCTGTGGTCAGGGGTCAGCATGGACGCTCTGACCGGTCTGTGACTACTCCATATACACAAGCTGTGATGTCCTGTGTGTACTGACCCTTATATCATAGTCAGCAGTGGTCAGCATGGGCGCTCTGACCGGTCTGTGACTACTCCATATACACAAGCTGTGATGTCCTGTGTGTACTGACCCTTATATCATAGTCAGCAGTGGTCAGGGGTCAGCATGGACGCTCTGACCGGTCTGTGACTACTCCATATACACAAGCTGTGATGTCCTGTGTGTACTGACCCTTATATCATAGTCAGCAGTGGTCAGGGGTCAGCATGGGCGCTCTGACCGGTCTGTGACTACTCCATATACACAAGCTGTGATGTCCTGTGTGTACTGACCCTTATATCATAGTCAGCAGTGGTCAGCATGGGCGCTCTGACCGGTCTGTGACTACTCCATATACACAAGCTGTGATGTCCTGTGTGTACTGACCCTTATATCATAGTCAGCAGTGGTCAGGGGTCAGCATGGACGCTCTGACCGGTCTGTGACTACTCCATATACACAAGCTGTGATGTCCTGTGTGTACTGACCCTTATATCATAGTCAGCAGTGGTCAGGGGTCAGCATGGACGCTGTGACCGGTCTGTGACTACTCCATATACACAAGCTGTGATGTCCTGTGTGTACTGACCCTTATATCATAGTCAGCAGTGGTCAGGGGTCAGCATGGGCGCTCTGACCGGTCTGTGACTACTCCATATACACAAGCTGTGATGTCCTGTGTGTACTGACCCTTATATCATAGTCAGCAGTGGTCAGCATGGGCGCTCTGACCGGTCTGTGACTACTCCATATACACAAGCTGTGATGTCCTGTGTGTACTGACCCTTATATCATAGTCAGCAGTGGTCAGCATGGGCGCTCTGACCGGTCTGTGACTACTCCATATACACAAGCTGTGATGTCCTGTGTGTACTGACCCTTATATCATAGTCAGCAGTGGTCAGCATGGGCGCTCTGACCGGTCTGTGACTACTCCATATACACAAGCTGTGATGTCCTGTGTGTACTGACCCTTATATCATAGTCAGCAGTGGTCAGTATATATGGAGGATAACCTCATACATGGAGGAGTTCGCTGTCACAGGTGATATGGTGGATGTGGCTCATTTTATGGCCAATCATGCAGTGACTTTGACCTGGGCCTTAGAGGTTACGACTACCCTGCAGTGACTGTGCAGTATATACTACAGTCCTGTATACACATGACTAGACCATGATGATTGTGACATTTGGAGGGGTCTCGCATCCCCCTGCACATCCGCCGCTGGTCTACCATGTTGCAGGAATGTCATGTAATATCTAGAAGTAGCCGCGTCCGCTCCGCGTATCAGACATCAATAACAATATTTGTCAATCACTTGTGGCTGACGCCGAAGGACACGAGGGAATAAATGGCAGCTCCGGCACTGTCCATATAATTTCTCCATATAATAGCAGGATGCAGAGCTGACTGTGGTGGTGACAGTAATGGCTGGCTGGGACTGGGCCCGGATCCCAGGGAATCTGTACAGAAAACATCTGGAGCTTTTAAGTTAAATGCCCCCCAGAATATTAGCGAGAAAGCGGTAAATGGGCGATAATTCGCTATACAGCCGCTGACCCTGCCTCAATCGCAGTGTCATCCCGCTCGGGGCTCCAGCTGCTCGTCGCTTTGTACAGCTCCATCTCCCTGCATGGCCCTGGCACGGTTTCTGCAGGATCTCCCACTGCGGCCACAATGACTACCAGGGAGGTTTGACTTGTCAGCAGCTCCTAGGAGAGAAGCCTCTTTGTCCTAAAGTGGCGGTCCATTGTCAGCCGTCACACAGAGCTCCTGAGACATCCCTAATGAGGTGCGGGCTCCGAGCCCCCCTCCCCGGGCCCATCTTCATGGCTTCCTCCAGCGCACCGCTCCAATGATCAGATAGTAATTGTCTCTGAACATCGTACTCGGCAGCGATTTCCCTGCCTGGAAATGTCACAGCAATTGAAAAGCTCTTAATAACTTCTCCGAAAGAGGGAAAAAAGCTAAAAAGCCAAGTGGCCCCCGCCCCTGAAGTGTGGTCATTACCAGCCACACAAGATCTTTCCCCCCCACCAAAGGTGTCACAACTTCAAGAAGTGCTCTCAACTACTTCAGAGGTAAGGAGATACAGGCACACCTAGAGACAGGTGGGTGGGGTTTGTGACATCACTGCCCCGTGACATCACTATCCATCCCAGACTGATCTGCTACATGGACTGTGACATCACTGCCCCGTGACATCACTGTCCATCCCAGACTGATCTGCTACATGGACTGTGACATCACTGTCCATCATAGACTAACCTGCTACAGACTGTGTGACATCACTGCCCATCACAGACAAACCTCCTGTATAGACTGTGACATCACCATCCAGTATAGACAGTAGTACACACTCAGGAAATACTGTTGACTTTCCAGGAGTTGATATCTTTGGTGGCTCAGTTGCACTTCCTGGTCCTGGGACGTTGTACTGTGTAACCTCTCAATGGCTGATGCTTGTATGGACTGAACTCATGACGGATATTTCCATATTAACATTTTCACAGCCACTTTTTTTTTTGTAATGCTATAAAATTATCCTGAGATCCGGACCTTATAGGAGACACTAGGGGGCAGCACAGGTCCAGCTGCAGGTGAAGGCACCAGAGACATCTGCACTGGCGAGACGCTGCCGAGCGGCCGGTCACGGGGCTGACTACGGACAATGTCTCCTCGGTCACCACCAGCCGCTTTCTTCCTTATCTTTCCGTTGTCACAGAGTATGGGGGCGCTCTACATAACGTCTAGGTATTTCGGGGGGCAGGAGGTTTACACGAGGTCAGCACTGGTGTAACTGTATTACGAAGACGGTCGTCTTCCATCCACCAAAGCGGGTGCGGCGGCGGCGTGAGAGGTATTTATGATGAGGGTGTAGCGCTGCGCCTTAGCCCAGGTCACACTGACCTGTATGTGGCCCCTCGGAGCTGTAAGTGAGTAAGCGTAGATTACAGGAGATCCCCATTACCAGGATAACATGTTAACTGGATAAGGCAGCTAAGAAGATAAATCTATTGTACCTAGCACGCACACCCCGCGGCGGCCACAGCCATACACAGGGGCGCCCGAACCCCACAAGAGAACTTCACTGGGGTTAAGGCTTCAGGTGCCGCCCCCGCTGCTCCTGGCCTCAGCCTTATCTTTAGGAATGGGGGGGTGGGGTAGTAAAAGGCGGGAGAGTTGTCATAAAACAGAGGTCCGCAGCGGGGCCGCTGCCGCCAGGTGTGTCCACCTATACCCCCACAATGGCCCGCTGACCCCGGGGTAATCCGGCAGTAATCTGCTCAACTTGTGTGTTGTGTCCGGGCAGTCTGAGCACATAAGATACCAGATGTTTCATGCATTGGCAGATAAATTAATTAGACCCGGCGGATTGTGTGTCGCAGTCTGCCGCCGCCGCCGCCACCGCACAAATCTCCAGCTTTTCCTTTCAATAGGACAAGATAGGGGCCGATCCTGTTTTCTACTGCCATGAATAGAGGAAATGCTTTTAAGGTCGCTAATTGTGCTTTAGAGTAATTATGACAATATTGCAGATTATTAGTAACAATTAACACGCGCCATTATGACCTTTCTATTTACCTCTCTCCCCGGGGGGGCCCGGCCGAGCTCTATAGCAGAGTACATTGCACCCCCTTCCTCTTTGTTAAGTGAATCTCTCTAAGCCCTTGTGTGTGGGCTTCCAGCTGGGACGTGTGGGACAACAACCCCCACCGGCCGGGGTTTCTAACGAGAAAACAGTTTGCACACAAACACTTGGTAAGAGCGACAAGTGGGCCGTCCTGTCATCTGTCACATTATTTATCCCCCATAATAATAATCCGCATTGTCCACGGGCGGCCACAAATTACAGCAATCTCCCATCTTACCATTGTGCCCGCTGCCGCAGCCAATCAGCCTCATCAGGCCGCCGACAGCCATCGGCGCTGCCATTAAACAGGATGCACAAAATCAACGCAAAAGGCAACAAAAACATTACGTACCTGTACGAGAGCCGGCCGCAGATTTACATACAAGAAGTCAACGCAAAAGGCAACAAAGACATTACGTACCTGTACGAGAGCCGGCCGCAGATTTACATACAAGAAGTCAACGCAAAAGGCAACAAAGACATTACGTACCTGTACGAGAGCCGGCCGCAGATTTACATACAAGAAGTCAACGCAAAAGGCAACATAAGAAGATCAGGAGAGAATAAAAGAAATCAAGACACGAAAAGAAGAAATCCAAAAGTGACCAAAAACTGTAAAATTTAAAAAAACAATTATGAAAAAATCTAAAGTAACTGTATGAGATCCGGCGGCATGTTATTATGAGATAAGTGGTCCATAAAAGCAGCATGTGTGAACACAGACCGAGGCCACCCTCACACACAGCATTCACCAGCGTGTTCTGTGGTGTTGTTATACCGTTACACATGACCTGTCCGCGTACACGTATGCAGTTATACCGTTACACATGACCTGTCCGCGTACACGTATGCAGTTATACCGTTACACATGACCTGTCCGCGTACACGTATGCAGTTATACATGACATGTCCGGGTACACGTATGCGGTTATACCGTTACATATGACATGTCCGCGTACACGTATGCAGTTATACATGACATGTCCGGGTACACGTATGCGGTTATACCGTTACATATGACATGTCCGCGTACACGTATGCAGTTATACATGACATGTCCGGGTACACGTATGCGGTTATACCGTTACATATGACATGTCCGCGTACACGTATGCAGTTATACCGTTACACATGACCTGTCCGCGTACACGTATGCAGTTATACCGTTACACATGACCTGTCCGCGTACACGTATGCAGTTATACCGTTACACATGACCTGTCCGCGTACACGTATGCAGTTATACCGTTACACATGACCTGTCCGCGTACACGTATGCAGTTATACCGTTACACATGACCTGTCCGCGTACACGTATGCAGTTATACATGACATGTCCGGGTACACGTATGCGGTTATACCGTTACATATGACATGTCCGCGTACACGTATGCAGTTATACATGACATGTCCGGGTACACGTATGCGGTTATACCGTTACATATGACATGTCCGCGTACACGTATGCAGTTATACCGTTACACATGACCTGTCCGCGTACACGTATGCGGTTATACCGTTACATATGACATGTCCGCGTACACGTATGCAGTTATACCGTTACATATGACATGTCTATGTACATCAAAAAGAGGAAATGTAAAGGAACATAAACCTAGTAATAATCTCCTCATCAGATTCTTCTATATATTGTATAGTATCAACATGTAAGAATATTCTTTATCTGAAGTATTACAACCAGAACATTCAGCATTACATGGTTTTAGGTCATTATTATTATATTTTTACACTTGTTATTTACTATTATACTTTTACACATATTTTATTATTAGTTAATAATTATATTATACTTTTACTCTTATTAGTTATTTATTATTATTCTTTTACACTTCATCACATCTTTTTATTAGTTATTATTACTTGTTATTATTAGCTATTATACTTTATCACTATTAGTTATTAGTTATGAATTATTATACTTTTACACTAACATATTTTATTAGTTATTGTGTTTATTACTTGTTATTAATTATTATTGTTGTTATTATACTTTTACACTTTATCACATATGTTCTTGTTATTATTAGTTATTATATTACTTATTAATTATTATACTTTTACACTTTCACATATTTTATTATTATTGTTATTACTTATTAGCTATTATACTTTATAACTATTAGTTATGAATTATTACTACATTATTATACTTTTACACTAACACATTGTATTAGTTATTATTGTGTTTATTACTTATTATTATTAGTTATTATACTTTTACACTTTATCACATATGTTCTTGTTATTAGTTATTATTGTTATATTACTTATTATATTATTATTATCATTGGCTTCCATATTTGTATTCTATGACGTTTTATCATTATTAGACATATATTACATAGATTTATAACTGGACGCTTCCATATTGTATTATCATTAGTTATATCTTAGACACCGTCTTATATCCCCCCCTTATTATTGTTACATTCTCTTATTCTTTTCTGATACTTTTACAATCCTATTTTTTAGATATTATTGTAATGTTGTAGATCATTATTATTGTTGTAATTTTACATTATTTTATATTTTGACATATTGTGATATTATCTCATATTTACACTTTTTATTCTGACATTTTATATTATTATTGTATTTTAAAATTTTTAGCATATTTAAGGATAATAAACACACAAAACGGTGTGAGATTAGACAATATCCTGCCTGTATATATATATATATATCTCTCTATCTCTTGTGGGGTTTGATACTACAGTGCTCGGTATGTATGAGTTGGGGTGTGCGGTCGCGCTGCGTTACGTGACATTATTTCTCTGGCGGGACATTTCCACTTGTTCTGGACTGGGGGTTTCCTCCTCGTCTTCCTCCTCCTCGCGGCAGATATTTTTGTGTTTAGCTCATGAAGAATCCTGGGCTCTGGATTTCCAGGTTTTCGCCATCCTTGGAGTGCTTGGTCTTGTGCTGCGGCACAATGACAGTAAATGAATTAGTCCTCGTTATCATCAGGCAATTAATCGCCTCCGCGTGACTGAAAGAGCCGCCGATTAACCCCACGTTCACCACATTCCAGACACTTTCTCTTCTGGATTTCTAGTATCTATTTTTTCAGAACCTGTGAGAATAATTCTGGGGCGTCTCAAATGAAGGAAGAGACCGACGACCCCGAGGTCAACGCTCCGAGAGGACAAGGGCGGGCGACAAAAGTCACGCCAAATCCCAAGTGATAGTACCAATAATATCAGCTAGGACCGGAATATAACACCCCGACACGACACAGCAGAGGAGTCGTCACTATGTCAGGAGATACAGGGATATAACACCCCGACACGACACAGCAGAGGAGTCGTCACTATGTCAGGACATACAGGAATATAACACCCCGACACATCACAGCAGAGGAGTCGTCACTATGTCAGGAGATACAGGAATATAACACCCCGACACGACACAGCAGAGGAGTCGTCACTATGTCAGGACAGACAGGAATATAACACCCCGACACATCACAGCAGAGGAGTCGTCACTATGTCAGGACAGACAGGAATATAACACCCCGACACAACACAGCAGAGGAGTCGTCACTATGTCAGGACAGACAGGAATATAACACCCCGACACAACACAGCAGAGGAGTCGTCACTATGTCAGAACAGACAGGAATATAACACCCCGACACATCACAGCAGAGGAGTCGTCACTATGTCAGGACATACAGGAATATAACACCCCGACATATCACAGCAGAGGAGTCGTCACTATGTCAGGACAGACAGGAATATAACACCCCGACACATCACAGCAGAGGAGTCGTCACTATGTCAGGACAGACAGGAATATAACACCCCGACACATCACAGCAGAGGAGTCGTCACTATGTCAGGACAGACAGGAATATAACACCCCGACACATCACAGCAGAGGAGTCGTCACTATGTCAGGACAGACAGGAATATAACACCCCGACACATCACAGCAGAGGAGTCGTCACTATGTCAGGACAGACAGGAATATAACACCCCGACACATCACAGCAGAGGAGTCGTCACTATGTCAGGAGATACAGGAATATAACACCCCGACACAACACAGCAGAGGAGTCGTCACTATGTCAGGACAGACAGGAATATAACACCCCGACACATCACAGCAGAGGAGTCGTCACTATGTCAGGAGATACAGGAATATAACACCCCGACACATCACAGCAGAGGAGTCGTCACTATGTCAGGAGATACAGGAATATAACACCCCGACACATCACAGCAGAGGAGTCGTCACTATGTCAGGAGATACAGGAATATAACACCCCGACACATCACAGCAGAGGAGTCGTCACTATGTCAGGACAGACAGGAATATAACACCCCGACAACACAGCAGAGGAGTCGTCACTATGTCAGGAGATACAGGAATATAACACCCCGACACAACACAGCAGAGGAGTCGTCACTATGTCAGGACAGACAGGAATATAACACCCCGACACATCACAGCAGAGGAGTCGTCACTATGTCAGGACAGACAGGAATATAACACCCCGACACATCACAGCAGAGGAGTCGTCACTATGTCAGGACAGACAGGAATATAACACCCCGACACATCACAGCAGAGGAGTCGTCACTATGTCAGGACAGACAGGAATATAACACCCCGACACATCACAGCAGAGGAGTCGTCACTATGTCAGGAGATACAGGAATATAACACCCCGACACATCACAGCAGAGGAGTCGTCACTATGTCAGGAGATACAGGAATATAACACCCCGACACATCACAGCAGAGGAGTCGTCACTATGTCAGGAGATACAGGAATATAACACCCCGACACATCACAGCAGAGGAGTCGTCACTATGTCAGGACATACAGGAATATAACACCCCGACACATCACAGCAGAGGAGTCGTCACTATGTCAGGACATACAGGAATATAACACCCCGACAACACAGCAGAGGAGTCGTCACTATGTCAGGACATACAGGAATATAACACCCCGACACATCACAGCAGAGGAGTCGTCACTATGTCAGGACAGACAGGAATATAACACCCCGACACATCACAGCAGAGGAGTCGTCACTATGTCAGGAGATACAGGAATATAACACCCCGACACATCACAGCAGAGGAGTCGTCACTATGTCAGGACAGACAGGAATATAACACCCCGACACGACACAGCAGAGGAGTCGTCACTATGTCAGGACAGACAGGAATATAACACCCCGACACATCACAGCAGAGGAGTCGTCACTATGTCAGGACAGACAGGAATATAACACCCCGACACAACACAGCAGAGGAGTCGTCACTATGTCAGGACAGACAGGAATATAACACCCCGACACGACACAGCAGAGGAGTCGTCACTATGTCAGGACAGACAGGAATATAACACCCCGACACATCACAGCAGAGGAGTCGTCACTATGTCAGGAGATACAGGAATATAACACCCCGACACATCACAGCAGAGGAGTCGTCACTATGTCAGGACAGACAGGAATATAACACCCCGACACATCACAGCAGAGGAGTCGTCACTATGTCAGGACAGACAGGAATATAACACCCCGACACATCACAGCAGAGGAGTCGTCACTATGTCAGGAGATACAGGAATATAACACCCCGACACATCACAGCAGAGGAGTCGTCACTATGTCAGGACAGACAGGAATATAACACCCCGACACATCACAGCAGAGGAGTCGTCACTATGTCAGGAGATACAGGAATATAACACCCCGACAACACAGCAGAGGAGTCGTCACTATGTCAGGACAGACAGGAATATAACACCCCGACACATCACAGCAGAGGAGTCGTCACTATGTCAGGACAGACAGGAATATAACACCCCGACACATCACAGCAGAGGAGTCGTCACTATGTCAGGAGATACAGGAATATAACACCCCGACACATCACAGCAGAGGAGTCGTCACTATGTCAGGAGATACAGGAATATAACACCCCGACACATCACAGCAGAGGAGTCGTCACTATGTCAGGAGATACAGGAATATAACACCCCGACACATCACAGCAGAGGAGTCGTCACTATGTCAGGAGATACAGGAATATAACACCCCGACACATCACAGCAGAGGAGTCGTCACTATGTCAGGAGATACAGGAATATAACACCCCGACACATCACAGCAGAGGAGTCGTCACTATGTCAGGAGATACAGGAATATAACACCCCGACACAACACAGCAGAGGAGTCGTCACTATGTCAGGAGATACAGGAATATAACACCCCGACAACACAGCAGAGGAGTCGTCACTATGTCAGGAGATACAGGAATATAACACCCCGACACGACACAGCAGAGGAGTCGTCACTATGTCAGGACAGACAGGAATATAACACCCCGACACATCACAGCAGAGGAGTCGTCACTATGTCAGGAGATACAGGAATATAACACCCCGACACATCACAGCAGAGGAGTCGTCACTATGTCAGGAGATACAGGAATATAACACCCCGACACAACACAGCAGAGGAGTCGTCACTATGTCAGGACAGACAGGAATATAACACCCCGACACATCACAGCAGAGGAGTCGTCACTATGTCAGGACAGACAGGAATATAACACCCCGACACATCACAGCAGAGGAGTCGTCACTATGTCAGGAGATACAGGAATATAACACCCCGACACATCACAGCAGAGGAGTCGTCACTATGTCAGGAGATACAGGAATATAACACCCCGACACAACACAGCAGAGGAGTCGTCACTATGTCAGGACAGACAGGAATATAACACCCCGACACATCACAGCAGAGGAGTCGTCACTATGTCAGGACAGACAGGAATATAACACCCCGACACATCACAGCAGAGGAGTCGTCACTATGTCAGGAGATACAGGAATATAACACCCCGACACAACACAGCAGAGGAGTCGTCACTATGTCAGGAGATACAGGAATATAACACCCCGACAACACAGCAGAGGAGTCGTCACTATGTCAGGAGATACAGGAATATAACACCCCGACACGACACAGCAGAGGAGTCGTCACTATGTCAGGACAGACAGGAATATAACACCCCGACACATCACAGCAGAGGAGTCGTCACTATGTCAGGAGATACAGGAATATAACACCCCGACACATCACAGCAGAGGAGTCGTCACTATGTCAGGAGATACAGGAATATAACACCCCGACACATCACAGCAGAGGAGTCGTCACTATGTCAGGACAGACAGGAATATAACACCCCGACACATCACAGCAGAGGAGTCGTCACTATGTCAGGACATACAGGAATATAACACCCCGACACATCACAGCAGAGGAGTCGTCACTATGTCAGGACAGACAGGAATATAACACCCCGACATATCACAGCAGAGGAGTCGTCACTATGTCAGGACATACAGGAATATAACACCCCGACACATCACAGCAGAGGAGTCGTCACTATGTCAGGAGATACAGGAATATAACACCCCGACACATCACAGCAGAGGAGTCGTCACTATGTCAGGACAGACAGGAATATAGAAATACAGACATAGTAATAAATAAATAAATGAGAAAATTTGGAACTTGATTTTATAATTATGAGTTTTACCAATTAAACATCATATGGTGGGGCTCAGACCCAATCCCCCACCCCCGCGTACATGATATGACCACGGACAATTCAGTCCCCTCTTGTTTCAAGGTTTCAAAGAAATTATTAGGAAAAAAAATAGCAAGCTCTTTTGCTTTTACAGATATTTCCGCACACAATGTGCGTCTCGCTGAAGGGCGCACTTCACTTCACTCAATACCTTGTCACTTTCACAAACGGATTATTCTATCAGTTGCTCCTTTTGAGGCCTCCTCCTCCTCCTCCCCCCATCTGCCTGGTATTACAAGCAAAACCTCGTCCTCTCTCCTCTCTGTGTAGATCTGAAGCTCGAAAAAAATCCACAGAATGACAGCCGCAAAAATGTACGGAAATATAGAAAAATGAATACAGTGAGGGCCCCGCTCACAAGAGCTTACAATCTATGAGGAGGACACAAGAGGAGTGAGGACCCCGCTCACAAGAGCTTACAATTTATGAGGAGATAGGGGGAGGACACAAGAGGAGTGAGGACCCCGCTCACAAGAGCTTACAGTCTATGAGGAGATAGGGAGGAGGACACAAGAGGAGTGAGGGCCCCGCTCACAAGAGCTTACAATCTATGAGGAGGACACAAGAGGAGTGAGGACCCCGCTCACAAGAGCTTACAATCTATGAGGAGGACACAAGAGGAGTGAGGGCCCCGCTCACAAGAGCTTACAATCTATGAGGAGATAGGAGGAGGACACAAGAGGAGTGAGGACCCCCGCTCACAAGAGCTTACAATCTATGAGGAGATAGAGAGGAGGACACAAGAGGAGTGAGGACCTCGCTCACAAGAGCTTACAATCTATGAGGAGATAGGAGGAGGACACAAGAGGAGTGAGGACCCCGCTCACAAGAGCTTACAATCTATGAGGCGGACACAAGAGGAGTGAGGGCCCCGCTCACAAGAGCTTACAATCTATGAGATGGAGGGCCCCGCTCACAATTGATGTGTGGATAGTGAGCTCTATGTGCAGTTCTTGACCACTATGTTATCTAGGAGTAATGGGCACTGACGCGATCAATCAGGTTTCTTAAGGATCTATAGGTCTACTCCACATAGGAGACACCAACCAGCCTGGGTAGAATGTCCGCCATGCTCTACACTTCTCTATGCTCAGCTCCTTCAGGTTGTCTCTTACATTCGGTTTCCCAAGGCAAATCCCAACACATCGAGGGGGTCCTGATGGAATTCAAGCCTCAAACCAACCTCTAGATCCTGCCTTGGACAATCCTTCAGCACCAGCAGCCTCTGGAAATGGGTCAACAAGACAGTTTTGCCCGGTATTTATCCTGACACGACCCTGACCTTCCACATTTCCAGACCCAGCACTTTCAGAACTTGGGTAGTGAAGGACAGAAGATGTCCATGTGCTGCGCAAAGACTTGGGATGAGTCTCCTTGGCTGCGGCTACTATTATACATGTCGACCGACAGGAAGTGGTTAAAAGATAACTTGAGAATTGGTGGGGGTCTAACAGCTGAGAATCAGGGTGCTTGGCAGCAGAAGGACCCCGGGTGCTTTTCCACTATGCACGGCTCCCGTAATTTCAATGGCAGTGCTAGAGATCATGTAAGTGCACTGCAATAGCATGCTGGAAGTTGTAGTTCTCTGGATAATCCCTTTAAGGGGACTTTCTAGCTCTTGTGAGCAGGGCCCTCAGTCCCAGTGTTTGAATTGACTATTACTTTGTAATGTCTTTTTTTGTCTGTACTTGAACCCTACAAATTGTACAGCGCTGCGGAATATGTTGGCGCTATACAAATAACATGTATTATTATTATTATATTATTATTTGAAGCCTGTTATTGTGTTGCTGTATGTGAAGACTGATCTAAGTCACACATTTACATTCCCCCAAGCGTTGGGCTGTGTAAAGCTCCTTTACTGGCCCTCCTGAGGTTGCCTGCTAGTATCCTGCTGAGGTCTCCCGCTAGTGTCCTCCTGAGGTCTCCCGCTAGTGTCCTCCTGAGGTCTCCCGCTAACGCCCTCCTGAAGTCGCCCGCTAGTGTCCTCCTGAGGTCGCCCGCTAGTGTCCTCCTGAGGTCACCCGCTAGTGTCCTCCTGAGGTCACCCGCTAGTGTCCTCCTGAGGTCGCCCGCTAACGCCCTCCTGAAGTCTCCCGCTAGTGTCCTCCTGAGGTCTCCCGCTAACGCCCTCCTGAGGTCGCCCGCTAACGCCCTCCTGAGGTCTCCCGCTAGTGTCCTCCTGAGGTCTCCCGCTAGTGTCCTCCTGAGGTCTCCCGCTAGTGTCCTCCTGAGGTCTCCCGCTAGTGTCCTCCTGAGGTCTCCCGCTAGCGTCCTCCTGAGGTCTCCCGCTAGTGTCCTCCTGAGGTCTCCCGCTAGTGTCCTCCTGAGGTCTCCCGCTAGTGTCCTCCTGAGGTCTCCCGCTAGTGTCCTCCTGAGGTCTCCCGCTAGCGTCCTCCTGAGGTCTCCCGTTAGTGTCCTCCTGAGGTCTCCCGCTAGTGTCCTCCTGAGGTCTCCCGCTAGCGTCCTCCTGAGGTCTCCCGCTAGTATCCTCCTGAGGTTGTCCGCTAGTATCCTCCTGAGGTAAATCACCTCCCTCTCGGTTGGATCTATTCCCCCATTACAGCTGGATCGGCTGCCTGCACAGGATCTCCCCCTCGCACACTTCTAGAGCCGAAGACACAAGGATGATGACGTCATCAGTAGAACTGCTTCTGGGGTCACCTGGTCCACTCTGACTCCTGCTTGCAGTTTTTTCCTATACTTTCCTATTTTAGGGACACGACCACTCCCGGATTCCATATGTTTCATGTTGTTTTCATGGTCGGAATGGAGTTGTTTGCTGTCCTCGTTTGCAGGCGCATTAAAAATAAAAAACCTTTATACTTACCCAGATAAGGGTCCAATGAGCGCTGTTTGGCGACAACAGTCCGGCTTATTCATAAGGCACGCCTCCCGGCGCCTGCGCTGTTCTTCAGTGAAGCCAAAGATGGACACCCCGGCTTCACTACGTAATTGCGGGACATGCGCACTGAAGCTGAGGTGTGCTCCTCTGGCTTCACTGAAGATCTGCGCAGGCGCGGGGAGTACAGCGGCAGGGGCAGTATAAAGCTTTTTTATATTTAATGCGACCATGGATTGCGTTATAACAGGGTGATTTGGGACACTAAACCCCAGGTCCATATGGAGGTGTCCCAAATTGCCCTGACAGATTCCCTTTAAGCCCATCCCCTGCCTTAGGACCATTGTTAGTTAAACCGGGCAATCCCTTCAATAAGCCTTCCCAATAGACACCGAGCTACATGGTGCGTCCACTATCTGGGCTCTCCATTCACCCTCCTCAAGGATCACATCCTCCCAATTTACCTCTTACAGCCTTCACATCTTGAGGTCATAGTTCAGGGCTCGCACTCCCTGCAGCTGCTTCTGGAGCCTCCGCAGGGTCAGGCCACATCTTCTTCACCACCCCTGAATTTGCCGCCTTCGGTTGGCCCACATTGGCCGGGATCGGGCGTCTTTCACTTCTTCCCACTTCTGTACTCACACCCTGGGGGTGGAGATCGCAGGCTCGGGCAGAGAGATTTATTTATTTATCCGTCAAATTTCACAGAGCTCCTGCACATAATCACAAGAATGAGCAGAATAACCAGAGCTGTAATCACAATTCTGCTGCTGGAGTCACAGAAAACTGGTGGATTCGGGAAAACTTGCTAGTAGTATAATGTTGTACCGTGTTAGCCATAGAAAGTAGTGGAAGAGTGAAGGATTCAGGCGATACCTTTCAGAGGCTAACTGAGTTATCAAATATACTTATCCTCTAAAAGGTGTCGCCTGATTTCTTCACTCTTCAGGAGAACTTGTGGCTCATCTTTGCTGCACAAACTTATTTTGCACTCCTGTCTTTTGGCAACACATTCAACGCTGAGCAAAGAGGAGACAGAGAAGGGCAGGGGCGTCTGTGCCCAAAAAATACTAAAACTCACAAGAGAAAACTAGGACAACATACATAGGAAATCTACAGCAGGAAGTGAGAATGAACCGAAACATGTCTGTCCTGAGACCCACAAGTGGTCTACAGACACTCAATAATTCATGGATAGTGCTGTATAGAATGACCACTATATACACACACATTACTGATCCTGTATTATACTCCAGAGCTGCGCTCACTATTCTGCTGGTACAGTCACTGTGTACATACATTACATTACTTATCCTGTATTATACCCCAGAGCTGCGCTCACTATTCTGCTGGTACAGTCACTGTGTACATACATTACATTACTTATCCTGTACTGATCCTGAGTTACATCCTGTATTATACTCCAGAGCTGCGCTCACTATTCTGCTGGTACAGTCACTGTGTACATACATTACATTACTTATCCTGTACTGATCCTGAGTTACATCCTGTATTATACTCCAGAGCTGCGCTCACTATTCTGCTGGTACAGTCACTGTGTACATACATTACATTACTTATCCTGTATTATACTCCAGAGCTGCGCTCACTATTCTGCTGGTACAGTCACTGTGTACATACATTACATTACTTATCCTGTATTATACTCCAGAGCTGCACTCACTATTCTGCTGGTACAGTCACTGTGTACATACATTACATTACTTATCCTGTACTGATCCTGAGTTACATCCTGTATTATACTCCAGAGCTGCGCTCACTATTCTGCTGGTACAGTCACTGTGTACATACATTACATTACTTATCCTGTATTATACTCCAGAGCTGCGCTCACTATTCTGCTGGTGCAGTCACTGTGTACATACATTACATTACTTATCCTGTACTGATCCTGAGTTACATCCTGTATTATACTCCAGAGCTGCGCTCACTATTCTGCTGGTACAGTCACTGTGTACATACATTACATTACTTATCCTGTACTGATCCTGAGTTACATCCTGTATTATACTCCAGAGCTGCGCTCACTATTCTGCTGGTACAGTCACTGTGTACATACATTACATTACTTATCCTGTACTGATCCTGAGTTACATCCTGTATTATACTCCAGAGCTGCGCTCACTATTCTGCTGGTACAGTCACTGTGTACATACATTACATTACTTATCCTGTACTGATCCTGAGTTACATCCTGTATTATACTCCAGAGCTGCACTCAGTATTCTGCTGGTACAGTCACTGTGTACATACATTACATTACTTATCCTGTATTATACTCCAGAGCTGCGCTCACTATTCTGCTGGTACAGTCACTGTGTACATACATTACATTACTTATCCTGTATTATACTCCAGAGCTGCGCTCACTATTCTGCTGGTACAGTCACTGTGTACATACATTACATTACTTATCCTGTATTATACCCCGGAGCTGCGCTCACTATTCTGCTGGTGCAGTCACTGTGTACATACATTACATTACTTATCCTGTACTGATCCTGAGTTACATCCTGTATTATACTCCAGAGCTGCATTCACTATTCTGCTGGTGCAGTCACTGTGTACATACATTACATTACTTATCCTGTACTGATCCTGAGTTACATCCTGTATTATACTCCAGAGCTGCGCTCAATATTCTGCTGGTACAGTCACTGTGTACATACATTACATTACTTATCCTGTATTATACTCCAGAGCTGCGCTCACTATTCTGCTGGTGCAGTCACTGTGTACATACATTACATTACTTATCCTGTATTATACTCCAGAGCTGCGCTCACTATTCTGCTGGTACAGTCACTGTGTACATACATTACATTACTTATCCTGTATTATACTCCAGAGCTGCACTCACTATTCTGCTGGTGCAGTCACTGTGTACATACATTACATTACTTATCCTGTACTGATCCTGAGTTACATCCTGTATTATACTCCAGAGCTGCACTCACTATTCTGCTGGTACAGTCACTGTGTACATACATTACATTACTTATCCTGTATTATACTCCAGAGCTGCGCTCACTATTCTGCTGGTACAGTCACTGTGTACATACATTACATTACTTATCCTGTATTATACTCCAGAGCTGCACTCACTATTCTGCTGGTGCAGTCACTGTGTACATACATTACATTACTTATCCTGTATTATACTCCAGAGCTGCACTCACTATTCTGCTGGTACAGTCACTGTGTACATACATTACATTACTTATCCTGTACTGATCCTGAGTTACATCCTGTATTATACTCCAGAGCTGCACTCACTATTCTGCTGGTGCAGTCACTGTGTACATACATTACATTACTTATCCTGTACTGATCCTGAGTTATATCCTGTATTATACTCCAGAGCTGCACTCACTATTCTGCTGGTACAGTCACTGTGTACATACATTACATTACTTATCCTGTATTATACTCCAGAGCTGCGCTCACTATTCTGCTGGTGCAGTCACTGTGTACATACATTACATTACTTATCCAGTATTATACTCCAGAGCTGCGCTCACTATTCTGCTGGTGCAGTCACTGTGTACATACATTACATTACTTATTCTGTACTGATCCTGAGTTACATCCTGTATTATACTCCAGAGCTGCAGTCACTATTCTGCTGGTGCAGTCACTGTGTACATACATTACATTACTTATCCTGTACTGATCCTGAGTTACATCCTGTATTATACTCCAGAGCTGCGCTCACTATTCTGCTGGTACAGTCACTGTGTACATACATTACATTACTTATCCAGTATTATACTCCAGAGCTGCGCTCACTATTCTGCTGGTGCAGTCACTGTGTACATACATTACATTACTTATCCTGTACTGATCCTGAGTTACATCCTGTATTATACTCCAGAGCTGCAGTCACTATTCTGCTGGTGCAGTCACTGTGTACATACATTACATTACTTATCCTGTACTGATCCTGAGTTACATCCTGTATTATACTCCAGAGCTGCACTCACTATTCTGCTGGTACAGTCACTGTGTACATACATTACATTACTTATCCTGTATTATACTCCAGAGCTGCGCTCACTATTCTGCTGGTGCAGTCACTGTGTACATACATTACATTACTTATCCTGTATTATACTCCAGAGCTGCACTCACTATTCTGCTGGTGCAGTCACTGTGTACATACATTACATTACTTATCCTGTATTATACTCCAGAGCTGCACTCACTATTCTGCTGGTGCAGTCACTGTGTACATACATTACATTACTTATCCTGTATTATACTCCAGAGCTGCGCTCACTATTCTGCTGGTGCAGTCACTGTGTACATACATTACATTACTTATCCTGTATTATACTCCAGAGCTGCGCTCACTATTCTGCTGGTACAGTCACTGTGTACATACATTACATTACTTATCCTGTATTATACTCCAGAGCTGCACTCACTATTCTGCTGGTACAGTCACTATGTACATACATTACATTACTTATCCTGTACTGATCCTGAGTTATATCCTGTATTATACTCCAGAGCTGCGCTCACTATTCTGCTGGTCACTGTGTACATACATTACATTACTTATCCTGTACTGATACTGAGTTACATCCTGTATTATACTCCAGAGCTGCACTCACTATTCTGCTGGTACAGTCACTATGTACATACATTACATTACTTATCCTGTACTGATCCTGAGTTACATCCTGTATTATACTCCAGAGCTGCGCTCACTATTCTGCTGGTACAGTCACTGTGTACATACATTACATTACTTATCCTGTACTGATCCTGAGTTACATCCTGTATTATACTCCAGAGCTGCGCTCACTATTCTGCTGGTACAGTCACTGTGTACATACATTACATTACTTATCCTGTACTGATCCTGAGTTACATCCTGTATTATACTCCAGAGCTGCGCTCACTATTCTGCTGGTGCAGTCACTGTGTACATACATTACATTACTTATCCTGTATTATACTCCAGAGCTGCGCTCACTATTCTGCTGGTACAGTCACTGTGTACATACATTACATTACTTATCCTGTATTATACTCCAGAGCTGCGCTCACTATTCTGCTGGTGCAGTCACTGTGTACATACATTACATTACTTATCCTGTACTGATCCTGAGTTACATCCTGTATTATACTCCAGAGCTGCACTCACTATTCTGCTGGTACAGTCACTGTGTACATACATTACATTACTTATCCTGTATTATACTCCAGAGCTGCGCTCGCTATTCTGCTGGTACAGTCACTGTGTACATACATTACATTACTTATCCAGTACTGATCCTGAGTTACATCCTGTATTATACTCCAGAGCTGCGCTCACTATTCTGCTGGTACAGTCACTGTGTACATACATTACATTACTTATCCTGTATTATACTCCAGAGCTGCGCTCACTATTCTGCTGGTGCAGTCACTGTGTACATACATTACATTACTTATCCTGTATTATACTCCAGAGCTGCGCTCGCTATTCTGCTGGTACAGTCACTGTTGTACTTTGTACAATCCTCAGACCTCCCCCTGTATACAGACCTATAAATGATATGTGCCGGCTTCCAGGCCCAGCTATGGCGGCCTCTCTTGGCTTGGGCCTGCTGCCATACACACCATGAGCTCTTACACCTGCACACCTCCCGGCCCAGCACTGGCTCTTACCTCAGGTGTTGCTCTTGTGTTTCCTGTATGATGGGAACTGACAACACCCAATCAGATTACAGCTCTTATTGTTTAAAAGCTGATTGTAAAATGAAAGCAGTGACCTGATTTGCTGTGGTAAGCACCGCCTCCACGCCCCTGCAGAGACTTCCTGTCACTCCTCCCATAGGCCGCCGCCATTTTCTGTAGCCCGGCTCTCTGTCATATGCTCTTCTAGTATTCATGCGCTCCGTCTCCATAGTAACTGTGTAGTTTGGTTTCCCGTTACCTGGCAACCGGTAGTTGGAAGACGCCTGAGCTGCAATGAGCTGCAGGGCCACAGCCATGTCTCAGGGCCACATTCAGCTGACGGCCGCCGAATATTACCGCTCCCGCCGCGTCCCGGAGAGACTGGAGGAGGCGCTGAACACAATCTACCACCGGGGGTCGGCGGACGTGTACGGACAGCTGGTAATGACGTCACCAGGGGGGGACTAATCTAACCCAAAGATGAGGCACATTACTGATGACATCACCAGACTGATATCAACCTGTAATGTTTAATATACACCCCAGTGTGGGAGGGGCTACTAATACTGACATTACTGATGACATCACCAGCCTGTCCTATGTGATGGCCCCCACCAGTAGGGGGCAGTGTGTCCTGTACATGTCACTACTAGGGGGGATCGACTGTCCTATGTGATGGCCCCCACATCATCACACCAGCAGGGGGCAGTGTGTCCTGTACATATCACTACTAGGGGGGACCGACTGTCCTATGTGATGGCCCCCACACCAGCAGGGGGCAGTGTGTCCTGTACATATCACTGAGCTGTCAGTGTCCTCGTATCACTACTAGGGGGGACCGACTGTCCTATGTGATGGCTCCCACATCATCACACCAGCAGGGGGCAGTGTGTCCTGTATATATCACTACTAGGGGGGACCGACTGTCCTATGTGATGGCCCCCACCAGTAGGGGGCAGTGTGTCCTGTACATATCACTACTAGGGGGGACCGACTGTCCTATGTGATGGCCCCCACATCATCACACCAGCAGGGGGCAGTGTGTCCTGTACATATCACTAGTAGGGGGGACCGACTGTCCTATGTGATGGCTCCCACATCATCACACCAGCAGGGGGCAGTGTGTCCTGTACATATCACTACTAGGGGGGACCGACTGTCCTATGTGATGGCCCCCACCAGCAGGGGGCAGTGTGTCCTGTACATATCACTACTAGGGGGGATCGACTGTCCTATGTGATGGCCCCCACATCATCACACCAGCAGGGGGCAGTGTGTCCTGTACATATCACTAGTAGGGGGGACCGACTGTCCTATGTGATGGCTCCCACATCATCACACCAGCAGGGGGCAGTGTGTCCTGTACATATCACTACTAGGGGGGACCGACTGTCCTATGTGATGGCCCCCACCAGTAGGGGGCAGTGTGTCCTGTACATGTCACTACTAGGGGGGACCGACTGTCCTATGTGATGGCCCCCACATCATCACACCAGCAGGGGGCAGTGTGTCCTGTACATATCACTACTAGGGGGGACCGACTGTCCTATGTGATGGCCCCCACATCATCACACCAGCAGGGGGCAGTGTGTCCTGTACATATCACTACTAGGGGGGACCGACTGTCCTATGTGATGGCTCCCACATCATCACACCAGCAGGGGGCAGTGTGTCCTGTACATGTCACTACTAGGGGGGACCGACTGTCCTATGTGATGGCCCCCACATCATCACACCAGCAGGGGGCAGTGTGTCCTGTATATATCACTACTAGGGGGGACCGACTGTCCTATGTGATGGCCCCCACCAGTAGGGGGCAGTGTGTCCTGTATATATCACTACTAGGGGGGATCGACTGTCCTATGTGATGGCCCCCACCAGTAGGGGGCAGTGTGTACTGTACATATCACTACTAGGGGGGACCGACTGTCCTATGTGATGGCCCCCACATCATCACACCAGCAGGGGGCAGCGTGTCCTGTACATATCACTACTAGGGGGGACCGACTGTCCTATGTGATGGCCCCCACATCATCACACCAGCAGGGGGCAGTGTGTACTGTATATATCACTACTAGGGGGGACCGACTGTCCTATGTGATGGCCCCCACATCATCTCACCAGTAGGGGGCAGTGTGTCCTGTACATATCACTACTAGGGGAGACCGACTGTCCTATGTGATGGCCCCCACATCATCACACCAGCAGGGGGCAGTGTGTCCTGTATATATCACTGAGCTGTCAGTGTCCTCATATCACTACTAGGGGGGTCCGACTGTCCTATGTGATGGCCCCCACATCACCACACCAGCAGGGGGCAGTGTGTCCTGTATATATCACTGAGCTGTCAGTGTCCTCATATCACTACTAGGGGGACCGACTGTCCTATGTGATGGCCCCCACATCATCACACCAGCAGGGGGCAGTGTGTCCTGTACATATCACTACTAGGGGGGACCGACTGTCCTATGTGATGGCCCCCACATCATCACACCAGCAGGGGGCAGTGTGTCCTGTACATATCACTACTAGGGGGGACCGACTGTTCTATGTGATGGCCCCCACATCACCACACCAGCAGGGGGCAGTGTGTCCTGTACATATCACTACTAGGGGGGACCGACTGTCCTATATGATGGCCCCCACATCATCACACCAGCAGGGGGCAGTGTGTCCTGTACATATCACTACTAGGGGGGACCGTAGTCCTATGCGATGGCCCCCACATCATCTCACCAGCAGGGGGCAGTGTGTCCTGTACATATCACTACTAGGGGGGACCGACTGTCCTATGTGATGAAGAGACAGGGGGTGTAATGAAGAGACGTGGGGTGTAATGAAGAGACAGGGGGTGTAATGAAGAGACAGGAGGGTGTAATGAAGAGACGGGGGGTGTAATGAAGAGACGGGGGGTGTAATGAAGAGACGGGGGGTGTAATGAAGAGACGGGGGGTGTAATGAAGAGACGGGGGGTGTAATGAAGAGACGGGGGGTGTAATGAAGAGACAGGGGGTGTAATGAAGAGACAGGGGGTGTAATGAAGAGACAGGAGGTGTAATGAAGAGACAGGGGGTGTAATGAAGAGACAGAGGGGTGTAATGAAGAGACAGAGGGGTGTAATGAAGAGACGGGGGGTGTAATGAAGAGACGGGGGGTGTAATGAAGAGACGGGGGGTGTAATGAAGAGACGGGGGGTGTAATGAAGAGACGGGGGGTGTAATGAAGAGACGGGGGGTGTAATGAAGAGACAGGGGGTGTAATGAAGAGACAGGAGGTGTAATGAAGAGACAGGGGGTGTAATGAAGAGACAGAGGGGTGTAATGAAGAGACAGAGGGGTGTAATGAAGAGACGGGGGGTGTAATGAAGAGACGGGGGGTGTAATGAAGAGACGGGGGGTGTAATGAAGAGACGGGGGGGGTGTAATGAAGAGACGGGGGGTGTAATGAAGAGACAGGGGGTGTAATGAAGAGACAGGGGGTGTAATGAAGAGACAGGGGGTGTAATGAAGAGACAGGGGGTGTAATGAAGAGACGGGGGGTGTAATGAAGAGACGGGGGGTGTAATGAAGAGACGGGGGGTGTAATGAAGAGACGGGGGGTGTAATGAAGAGACGGGGGGTGTAATGAAGAGACGGGGGGTGTAATGAAGAGACGGGGGGTGTAATGAAGAGACGGGGGGTGTAATGAAGAGACGGGGGGGGAAGAGACGGGGGGTGTAATGAAGAGACAGGGGGTGTAATGAAGAGACAGGGGGTGTGAAGAGACGGGGGTGTAATGAAGAGACGGGGGGTGTAATGAAGAGACAGGGGGTGTAATGAAGAGACGGGGGGTGTAATGAAGAGACAGGGGGGTGTAATGAAGAGACGGGGGGTGTAATGAAGAGACGGGGGATGAGGGGGTGTAATGAAGAGACGGGGGGTGTAATGAAGAGACGGGGGGTGTAATGAAGAGACAGGGGGTGTAATGAAGAGACAGAGGGTGTAATGAAGAGACAGGGGGTGTAATGAAGAGACAGGGAGGAGGGGTGTAATGAAGAGACAGGAGGTGTAATGAAGAGACAGAGGGTGTAATGAAGAGACAGGGGGTGTAATGAAGAGACAGGAGGTGTAATGAAGAGACAGGGGGTGTAATGAAGAGACAGGAGGTGTAATGAAGAGACGGGGGTGTAATGAAGAGACAGGGGGTGTAATGAAGAGACGGGGGGGTAATGAAGAGACAGGGGGTGTAATGAAGAGACAGGGGTGTAATGAAGAGAGGAGCGGGGGTGTAATGAAGAGACAGGGGGTGTAATGAAGAGACGGGGGGTGTAATGAAGAGACAGGAGGTGTAATGAAGAGACGGGGGGGTGTAATGAAGAGACAGGGGGTGTAATGAAGAGACAGGAGGTGTAATGAAGAGACAGGGGGTGTAATGAAGAGACGGGGGGTGTAATGAAGAGACAGGAGGGTGTAATGAAGAGACAGGGGGTGTAATGAAGAGACAGGGGGTGTAATGAAGAGACAGGGGGTGTAATGAAGAGACAGGAGGGTGTAATGAAGAGACAGGAGGTGTAATGAAGAGACGGGGGGTGTAATGAAGAGACAGGGGTGTAATGAAGAGACGGGGGGTGTAATGAAGAGACAGGAGGGTGTAATGAAGAGACAGGGGGTGTAATGAAGAGACAGGAGGGTGTAATGAAGAGACAGGGGGTGTAATGAAGAGACAGGGGGTGTAATGAAGAGACAGGGGGTGTAATGAAGAGACAGGAGGGTGTAATGAAGAGACAGAGGGTGTAATGAAGAGACAGGAGGTGTAATGAAGAGACAGGGGGTGTAATGAAGAGACAGGGGGTGTAATGAAGAGACAGGGGGTGTAATGAAGAGACAGGGGGTGTAATGAAGAGACAGGGGGTGTAATGAAGAGACAGAGGGGTGTAATGATGGCGCCCTCTGTGTCTGATGGTGGACGAGGAAACTGTAGGATCTACTTGTGTTTGTCAGTGGATCAAGCCTTCCTTTGTACTAGTGGTCGGTCTGGTGCGTGTTGTTCACCATGTGTGCGCCCTCTGAGTCTGACATCTGGGCAAAATGTCTTCCAGTTCATTGTAGAGACATGTCTGGTAGTCAGTGATCTCTCACCAAGAGGTACACTACCCCAAAGTACCCTCTGAGAACCTTTGTATAGGGCAGTGGGGGGGGGGGGGGGATTTTCCGCCCTCTTGTGGTAAGACTTGGTGTCTGATCAGACCTGTGATCATTACATACAAGTAGGAGGAGGATTACAGGGGGCGGACACTTCCCTCAGGAGGCGGGGCTATGCTGTCAGTGAGTGTATTAATAACATGCACCTGAGTGAGGGAGGAGCTACTGCCAGTACAGAAGGGGAGGGGTATATGTTTTCATCAGATTAGGGGGAGGGGTTTCCTGTGCTGCAGTTGTTGGCGGGCTCCTGTAGGATGGGGGCGGGCTCCTGTAGGATGTGGGCGGGGCTCCTGTAGGATGTGGGCGGGCTCCTGTAGGATGGGGGCGGGGCTCCTGTAGGATGGGGGCGGGCTCCTGTAGGGTGTGGGCGGGGCTCCTGTAGGATGTGGGCGGGGCTCCTGTAGGATGGGGGCGTAATCACAGCCTTGTCACATTTGTCTCTTCTTCCTTGCAGTCCCGTTACTTTGCTGAATTCTCCGATCCGCCAGTTATAAGTGACGTCCGTGGACGGAAAGTTCTGGATGGCACAGGAAAGCCGACCCTGGAAGCCGAGGTCATGTGTATGGTGCGGACCGTTAACAAGGTAAGGGGTGGAGCCAGGACAACCAATGACAGCTCTCTGGTCTGATACAACCCTCTGATTGGCTGCTTGGCGCCATCTGATGGACTGTCTGCTCCAGGTCCTCATCGTTTCCAAGATCTCTGCTTGCTGTCAGTGAATTCTATCCAGAGACTATTCTGACTCACACAGCTGAGGATTTGTTACAGTGCTCTTACCTGTGCTGATACATTGTTACAAGCACTCAGCTGCGTGACTAGATGACGTATATACTATATGTTGTCATTCACTGACGGCTGGCAGAGCTCCCGGGGCTCAGAGTCTGGTGCAGTACCCGCTGCCCTATAGATGACAGCGCAGCCCCCGGCGGCCATTGTCTGAGACCTCATGGTGCCTTTCATGACATTACAGCGACATTGAAGTTGTGACGCTGATCTCCCCGCACTCCAGGGAACAATCCGCCAGCTCTCATTGTGCCCCCCGGATAATGCTCCGCGCCCATCACACGAGGCAGCACTTCACCGCACAAAGGAGATGAAAGCACAAGGCCGTCCTGTGTAGGGGCGAACAATAGACGGCGCCACCATTATACACAACCCTCGCACCTGGAGTCAACAAGTGGGAGAACGCCATGTAGCGACAGGCAGTGTAACTGAGGGGCCATTAATATACACTGTATTCACCCACAGTGCCCTTCACTGCCCCCTTACTACCCAAGTATTTCTTGTCCGCACTGACACAAACCCTTTATTCTGTCCTTGCAGAGGGTTTGTGCAGCCATCATCCCTGTAGACTCTAAGCCAGCGCTGCCCCCTACTGGTGAGGTGAGTGAAGACACGGAGAGACTGGAGTCAGTGGAGAGCGCCATCAGATGGATACAGGAATCTATAGGACCAGCCCTGAGGGGTATGCAGCCCAGCGAGCAGAGCACCATCGACCAACTGCTGAGGTGAGTATGGCCGCCGCCTGTGGGACTCCTGATAGTCCAGCACCGCCCACTATATGTGCAATATCAGCAGATCCAATCACAACAGCACATTGGGTGTTCTCATCCTGCTGTTTCCACCTTGTGATCTGCCCCCTCCTCCTCCTCCTCCTCCTCCTCCCACTGCTTACTTCTCCCTCCTCCTCCTCCTCCCACTGCTTACTTCTCCCTCCTCCTCCTCCTCCCACTGCTTACTTCTCCCTCCTCCTCCTCCTCCCACTGCTTACTTCTCCCTCCTCCTCCTCCTCCCACTGCTTACTTCTCCCTCCTCCTCCTCCTCCTCCCACTGCTTACTTCTCCCTCCTCCTCCTCCCACTGCTTACTTCTCCCTCCTCCTCCTCCTCCTCCCACTGCTTACTTCTCCCTCCTCCTCCTCCCACTGCTTACTTCTCCCTCCTCCTCCTCCCACTGCTTACTTCTCCCTCCTCCTCCTCCTCCCACTGCTTACTTCTCCCTCCTCCTCCTCCTCCTCCCACTGCTTACTTCTCCCTCCTCCTCCTCCTCCTCCCACTGCTTACTTCTCCCTCCTCCTCCTCCCACTGCTTACTTCTCCCTCCTCCTCCTCCCACTGCTTACTTCTCCCTCCTCCTCCTCCCACTGCTTACTTCTCCCTCCTCCTCCTCCCACTGCTTACTTCTCCCTCCTCCTCCTCCCACTGCTTACTTCTCCCTCCTCCTACTTTCTACCCCTCTCACCTCCAGCTGCTTCTTACTTTTTCCCCTCCCACTTTCTTGCTCCTCCTTCTATCATTTGGATCTGTTGATGCCGGAGTACAGGAGTTGTGCTGTGTAAATGAGATGATGATGGGAGTATTCCCTCTCACCGCTCCATCTGCATCTTCTGTCAGTGATTATTTTAGGGTGAAGAAGCAAGAAGATAAAGAAAGGAGGGAAACTGAGAAGAGCGAAAGGGCGCCAAACCTTCCAGTGCCTGCCCCATCCCCCCGCACCATCCCCCCCATCCATCAAGAAGAAGACGACAAATGGTAAAGGTGAGCGCACCTTGTCATGTCATAGAAAACACCCTCAGGTGACTGGTCAGACGGGATCAGGTGACCCCTGTATGGGCCGGTCACAGGAAAACACCCTCAGGTGACTGGTCAGACGGGATCAGGTGACCCCTGTATGGGGCGGTCACAGGAAAACACCCTCAGGTGACTGGTCAGACGGGATCAGGTGACTCCTGTATGGGGCGGTCACAGGAAAACACCCTCAGGTGAGTGGTCAGACGGGATCAGGTGACCCCTGTATGGGGCGGTCACAGGAAAACACCCTCAGGTGACTGGTCAGACGGGATCAGGTGACCCCTGTATGGGGCGGTCACAGGAAAACACCCTCAGGTGACTGGTCAGACGGGATCAGGTGACCCCTGTATGGGGCGGTCACAGGAAAACACCCTCAGGTGACTGGTCAGACGGGATCAGGTGACCCCTGTATGGGGCGGTCACAGGAAAACACCCTCAGGTGACTGGTCAGACGGGATCAGGTGACCCCTGTATGGGCCGGTCACAGGAAAACACCCTCAGGTGAGTGGTCAGACGGGATCAGGTGACCCCTGTATGGGGCGGTCACAGGAAAACACCCTCAGGTGAGTGGTCAGACGGGATCAGGTGACCCCTGTATGGGGCGGTCACAGGAAAACACCCTCAGGTGACTGGTCAGACGGGATCAGGTGACCCCTGTATGGGGCGGTCACAGGAAAACACCCTCAGGGGAGTGGGTTTGTATCGGTGGGCGTCCGGGGCCCCTTGCTCTCGGTATCGGTGGGCGTCCGGGGCCCCTTGCTCTCGGTATCGGTGGGCGTCCGGGGCCCCTTGCTCTCGGTATCGGTGGGCGTCCGGGGCCCCTTGCTCTCGGTATCGGTGGGCGTCCGGGGCCCCTTGCTCTCGGTATCGGTGGGCGTCCGGGGCCCCTTGCTCTCGGTATCGGTGGGCGTCCGGGGCCCCTTGCTCTCGGTATCGGTGGGCGTCCGGGGCCCCTTGCTCTCGGTATCGGTGGGCGTCCGGGGCCCCTTGCTCTCGGTATCGGTGGGCGTCCGGGGCCTAGTACAGTATTGGATCTCCTTCCTCTTCCGTCTCTTGTGATTTTCTTCCTCTGTTTCATTAATTTTCTGTAGGTAAAAAGGCGGCAGCATCGGAGAAGCCCCTCCCCCCAACAGAGCCTCAGGAGCCAACCACAAGGGGCGCCCTAGCAGTGGCCGCCGTGTCACTGGCTGTAGCAAAGAGCAGTGCGGCCCTCCGAGAGCTCCCACTTTACTCTCACATTGCAGGGTTAAAGCAGCAGCAGGTACCAACATGAAAGTTCCCTCATTTACATAATTGCTGGCAGTGACCTGCCCCCTCATTTACATAACCTTTGTCTGCCTCTAATCACACTGTACAATAGAAAACTGCATGAGCATCCAGCCAAAGGGGTTAAACAAAACCACAAGTGACATTTTCTTTCTGTAATTATTTCCTTAATGCAGCCACCCCCGGAGCTGGCGCTCCCGACGCCGCTGATCTCTGTGCTGAGCTGCTCCAGATCCTCCCCAGGAAAACTTAACCTCATGAAAGAAATTCTGGTGATTCCAAAGCCGGGGACAGAGATCGCAAAGGTCAGACACACGGATGGAGAGCTCTGTGATAGGGGTCACCTCTGGGGGGCGCACTATCATCAGTCACCAGTAACCTCTCCTGCAGATCAGTGTAAAACAATCATGTCAGAATGATGGGGAGGTGTCAGAGGGGCCCCTGTTAGGAAAGAGCAGTGCTAACTGCAGTGCATCATTTCTCCTGTGGTGGAGCTGTAGCAGAGTGAAGCTTGTGTCATGTCATTATCAGGTCATTGTTTTGGAGCCCTTTCTGACACCTGTATAATAATCTGATAGGGCCGGGTATCCCGTAAATGCCCCTCAGTGACTGAAGGCCTGTACGTCATCACATCCCCAGACTCCACCCCTTAGACTCATTGGGAGCAGAAGTTCTAATACTCATCACCTATCACTTATATACTGCTGATATCCCTCCCCTCTCCCCGATATCCCTCTCCCCGATATATCCCTCTCCCCGATATATCCCTCTCCCCGATATATCCCTCTCCCCGATATATCCCTCTCCCCCGATATATCCCTCTCCCCGATATATCCCTCTCCCGGATATATCCCTCTTCCCGATATCCCTCTCCCCGATATCCCTCTCCCGGATATATCCCTCTCCCCGATATCCCTCTCCCCGATATCCCTCTCCCCGATATATCCCTCTCCTTATCCCTCTCCCCGATATCCCTCTCCCGGATATATCCCTCCCCTCTCCCCGACATCCCTCTCCCCGATATCTCCCTCTCCCCGATATCCCTCTCCTTATCCCTCTCCCCGATATCCCTCTCCCGGATATATCCCTCCCCTCTCCCCGACATCCCTCTCCCCGACATCCCTCTCCCCGACATCCCTCTCCCCGATATCCCTCTCCCGGATATATCCCTCTCCCGGATATATCCCTCCCTTCTCCCCGATATCCCTCTCCCCGATATCCCTCTCCCGGATATATCCCTCTCCCCGATATCTCCCTCTCCCCGATATCTCCCTCTCCCCGATATATCCTTCTCCCGGATATATCCCTCTCCCCGATATATCCCTCTCCCCGATATATCCCTCTCCCCGATATATCCCTCTCCCCGATATATCCCTCTCCCCGATATATCCCTCTCCCGGATATATCCCTCTCCCCGATATCTCCCTCTCCCCGATATATCCCTCTCCCCGATATATCCCTCTCCCGGATATCTCCCTCTCCCCGATATCTCCCTCTCCCCGATATATCCCTCTCCCCGATATATCCCTCTCCCCGATATATCCCTCTCCCCGATATATCCCTCTCCCCGATATATCCCTCTCCCCGATATATCCCTCTCCCCGATATATCCCTCTCCCCGATATATCCCTCTCCCCGATATATCCCTCTCCCCGATATCCCTCTCCCGGATATATCCCTCTCCCGGATATATCCCTCCCCTCTCCCCGATATCCCTCTCCCCGATATCTCCCTCTCCCCGATATCCCTCTCCCCGATATCTCCCTCTCCCCGATATCTCCCTCTCCCCGATATCTCCCTCTCCCCGATATCTCCCTCTCCCCGATATCTCCCTCTCCCCGATATCTCCCTCTCCCCGATATATCCCTCTCCCCGATATATCCCTCTCCTTATCCCTCTCCCCGATATATCCCTCTCCCCGATATCCCTCTCCCGGATATATCCCTCTCCCGGATATATCCCTCCCCTCTCCCCGATATATCCCTCTCCCCGATATATCCCTCTCCCCGATATATCCCTCTCCCCGATATCTCCCTCTCCCCGATATCTCCCTCTCCCCGATATATCCCTCTCCCCGATATATCCCTCTCCCGGATATATCCCTCTCCCGGATATATCCCTCTCCCCGATATATCCCTCTCCCCGATATATCCCTCTCCCCGATATATCCCTCTCCCCGATATATCCCTCTCCCCGATATCTCCCTCTCCCCGATATATCCCTCTCCCCGATATCTCCCTCTCCCCGATATATCCCTCTCCCCGATATATCCCTCTCCCCGATATATCCCTCTCCCCGATATATCCCTCTCCTTATCCCTCTCCCCGATATATCCCGATATATCCCTCTCCCCGATATCTCCCTCTCCCCGATATCTCCCTCTCCCCGATATATCCCTCTCCCCGATATATCCCTCTCCCCGATATATCCCTCTCCCCGATATCTCCCTCTCCCCCGATATCTCCCTCTCCCGGATATATCCCTCTCCCCGATATATCCCTCTCCCCGATATATCCCTCTCCCCGATATATCCCTCTCCCGGATATATCCCTCTCCCCGATATATCCCTCTCCCCGATATATCCCTCTCCCGGATATATCCCTCTCCCCGATATATCCCTCTCCCCGATATATCCCTCTCCCCGATATATCCCTCTCCCCGATATATCCCTCTCCCCGATATATCCCTCTCCCCGATATATCCCTCTCCCGGATATATCCCTCTCCCCGATATATCCCTCTCCCCGATATATCCCTCTCCCGGATATATCCCTCTCCCCGATATATCCCTCTCCTTATCCCTCTCCCCGATATATCCCTCTCCCCGATATCCCTCTCCCGGATATATCCCTCTCCCGGATATATCCCTCCCCTCTCCCCGATATATCCCTCTCCCCGATATATCCCTCTCCCCGATATATCCCTCTCCCCGATATCTCCCTCTCCCCGATATCTCCCTCTCCCCGATATCTCCCTCTCCCCGATATCTCCCTCTCCCCGATATATCCCTCTCCCCGATATATCCCTCTCCCCGATATATCCCTCTCCCCGATATCTCCCTCTCCCCCGATATCTCCCTCTCCCCGATATCTCCCTCTCCCCGATATATCCCTCTCCCCGATATCTCCCTCTCCCCGATATATCCCTCTCCCCGATATATCCCTCTCCCCGATATATCCCTCTCCCCGATATATCCCTCTCCCGGATATATCCCTCTCCCCGATATCCCTCTCCCCGATATATCCCTCTCCCCGATATATCCCTCTCCTTATCCCTCTCCCCGATATATCCCTCTCCTTATCCCTCTCCCCGATATATCCCTCTCCTTATCCCTCTCCCCGATATATCCCTCTCCTTATCCCTCTCCCCGATATATCCCTCTCCTTATCCCTCTCCCCGATATATCCCTCTCCTTATCCCTCTCCTTATCCCTATCGCTGATATCCTTCTCCTGGTGTTTTATTCTAGAGTTTGGACCTGGCCTCCTCCCTCCAGACACAGATCCTGAAGCAGGAGATGCACAGTAGGTGTGGGGTAAGTGTAACATGCATATATTACCTCTCCTGTATACTGACAGTCTACACCTCCTCTCCTGTATACACCTCCTCTCCTGTATACACCTCCTCTCCTGTATACTGACAGTCTACACCTCCTCTCCTGTATACACCTCCTCTCCTGTATACACCTCCTCTCCTGTATACTCACTGTATACACCTCCTCTCCTGTATACTGACAGTCTACACCTCCTCTCCTGTATACTCACTGTATACACCTCCTCTCCTGTATACTGACAGTCTACACCTCCTCTCCTGTATACACCTCCTCTCCTGTATACACCTCCTCTCCTGTATACACCTCCTCTCCTGTATACTGACAGTCTACACCTCCTCTCCTGTATACACCTCCTCTCCTGTATACACCTCCTCTCCTGTATACTCACTGTATACACCTCCTCTCCTGTATACTGACAGTCTACACCTCCTCTCCTGTATACTCACTGTATACACCTCCTCTCCTGTATACTGACAGTCTACACCTCCTCTCCTGTATACACCTCCTCTCCTGTATACACCTCCTCTCCTGTATACACCTCCTCTCCTGTATACTGACAGTCTACACCTCCTCTCCTGTATACACCTCCTCTCCTGTATACACCTCCTCTCCTGTATACTGACAGTCTACACCTCCTCTCCTGTATACACCTCCTCTCCTGTATACACCTCCTCTCCTGTATACTGACAGTCTACACCTCCTCTCCTGTATACACCTCCTCTCCTGTATACACCTCCTCTCCTGTATACTCACTGTATACACCTCCTCTCCTGTATGCTCACTGTATACACCTCCTCTCCTGTATGCTCACTGTATACACCTCCTCTCCTGTATGCTCACTGTATACACCTCCTCTCCTGTATGCTCACTGTATACACCTCCTCTCCTGTATACACCTCCTCTCCTGTATACTCACTGTATACACCTCCTCTCCTGTATACTCACTGTATACACCTCCTCTCCTGTATACACCTCCTCTCCTGTATACTCACTGTATACACCTCCTCTCCTGTATACTGGCAGTCTACACCTCCTCTCCTGTATACACCTCCTCTCCTGTATACTCACTGTATACACCTCCTCTCCTGTATACTCACTGTATACACCTCCTCTCCTGTATGCTCACTGTATACACCTCCTCTCCTGTATACACCTCCTCTCCTGTATACTCACTGTATACACCTCCTCTCCTGTATACTCACTGTATACACCTCCTCTCCTGTATACTCACTGTATACACCTCCTCTCCTGTATACTCACTGTATACACCTCCTCTCCTGTATACTCACTGTATACACCTCCTCTCCTGTATACACCTCCTCTCCTGTATACTGACAGTCTACACCTCCTCTCCTGTATACACCTCCTCTCCTGTATACTCACTGTATACACCTCCTCTCCTGTATACTCACTGTATACACCTCCTCTCCTGTATGCTCACTGTATACACCTCCTCTCCTGTATACACCTCCTCTCCTGTATACTCACTGTATACACCTCCTCTCCTGTATACTCACTGTATACACCTCCTCTCCTGTATACTCACTGTATACACCTCCTCTCCTGTATACTCACTGTATACACCTCCTCTCCTGTATGCTCACTGTATACACCTCCTCTCCTGTATACTCACTGTATACACCTCCTCTCCTGTATAATCACTGTATACACCTCCTCTCTTGTATGCTCACTGTATACACCTCCTCTCCTGTATACTCACTGTATACACCTCCTCTCCTGTATACACCTCCTCTCCTGTATACACCTCCTCTCCTGTATACACCTCCTCTCCTGTATACACCTCCTCTCCTGTATACTCACTGTATACACCTCCTCTCCTGTATGCTCACTGTATACACCTCCTCTCCTGTATACTCACTGTATACACCTCCTCTCCTGTATACTGGCAGTCTACACCTCCTCTCCTGTATACTGGCAGTCTACACCTCCTCTCCTGTATGCTCACTGTATACACCTCCTCTCCTGTATACACCTCCTCTCCTGTATACTGACAGTCTACACCTCCTCTCCTGTATACACCTCCTCTCCTGTATACACCTCCTCTCCTGTATACACCTCCTCTCCTGTATACTGACAGTCTACACCTCCTCTCCTGTATACACCTCCTCTCCTGTATACACCTCCTCTCCTGTATACTGACAGTCTACACCTCCTCTCCTGTATACACCTCCTCTCCTGTATACTGACAGTCTACACCTCCTCTCCTGTATACACCTCCTCTCCTGTATACACCTCCTCTCCTGTATACTCACTGTATACACCTCCTCTCCTGTATGCTCACTGTATACACCTCCTCTCCTGTATGCTCACTGTATACACCTCCTCTCCTGTATGCTCACTGTATACACCTCCTCTCCTGTATGCTCACTGTATACACCTCCTCTCCTGTATGCTCACTGTATACACCTCCTCTCCTGTATACACCTCCTCTCCTGTATACTCACTGTATACACCTCCTCTCCTGTATACACCTCCTCTCCTGTATACTCACTGTATACACCTCCTCTCCTGTATACTGGCAGTCTACACCTCCTCTCCTGTATACACCTCCTCTCCTGTATACTCACTGTATACACCTCCTCTCCTGTATACTCACTGTATACACCTCCTCTCCTGTATGCTCACTGTATACACCTCCTCTCCTGTATACACCTCCTCTCCTGTATACTCACTGTATACACCTCCTCTCCTGTATACTCACTGTATACACCTCCTCTCCTGTATACTCACTGTATACACCTCCTCTCCTGTATACTCACTGTATACACCTCCTCTCCTGTATACTCACTGTATACACCTCCTCTCCTGTATACTCACTGTATACACCTCCTCTCCTGTATACTCACTGTATACACCTCCTCTCCTGTATACACCTCCTCTCCTGTATACTGACAGTCTACACCTCCTCTCCTGTATACACCTCCTCTCCTGTATACTCACTGTATACACCTCCTCTCCTGTATACTCACTGTATACACCTCCTCTCCTGTATGCTCACTGTATACACCTCCTCTCCTGTATACACCTCCTCTCCTGTATACACCTCCTCTCCTGTATACACCTCCTCTCCTGTATACTCACTGTATACACCTCCTCTCCTGTATACTCACTGTATACACCTCCTCTCCTGTATACTCACTGTATACACCTCCTCTCCTGTATACTCACTGTATACACCTCCTCTCCTGTATACTCACTGTATACACCTCCTCTCCTGTATGCTCACTGTATACACCTCCTCTCCTGTATACTCACTGTATACACCTCCTCTCCTGTATAATCACTGTATACACCTCCTCTCTTGTATGCTCACTGTATACACCTCCTCTCCTGTATACTCACTGTATACACCTCCTCTCCTGTATACACCTCCTCTCCTGTATACACCTCCTCTCCTGTATACACCTCCTCTCCTGTATACTCACTGTATACACCTCCTCTCCTGTATGCTCACTGTATACACCTCCTCTCCTGTATACTCACTGTATACACCTCCTCTCCTGTATACTGGCAGTCTACACCTCCTCTCCTGTATACTGGCAGTCTACACCTCCTCTCCTGTATACACCTCCTCTCCTGTATACACCTCCTCTCCTGTATACACCTCCTCTCCTGTATACACCTCCTCTCCTGTATGCTCACTGTATACACCTCCTCTCTTGTATGCTCACTGTATACACCTCCTCTCCTGTATACTCACTGTATACACCTCCTCTCCTGTATACTCACTGTATACACCTCCTCTCCTGTATACTCACTGTATACACCTCCTCTCCTGTATACACCTCCTCTCTTGTATACACCTCCTCTCCTGTATACTCACTGTATACACCTCCTCTCCTGTATACTCACTGTATACACCTCCTCTCCTGTATACACCTCCTCTCCTGTATACTCACTGTATACACCTCCTCTCCTGTATACTCACTGTATACATCTCCTCTCCTGTATGCTCACTGTATACACCTCCTCTCCTGTATGCTCACTGTATACACCTCCTCTCCTGTATGCTCACTGTATACACCTCCTCTCCTGTATACACCTCCTCTCCTGTATACACCTCCTCTCCTGTATACTCACTGTATACACCTCCTCTCTTGTATGCTCACTGTATACACCTCCTCTCCTGTATACTCACTGTATACACCTCCTCTCCTGTATACTCACTGTATACACCTCCTCTCCTGTATACTGCAGTAGTCAGACACTATTACATGGTAATGAATCGGGGGCAGCTCTGGGTGTGGGCGGTGCAGATAAAGAACCCCTGCTGGCGAGAACACTCAGTAATGGGGCACTGACAGGCTATTTCCATGGATATTCGGCGCCCCCTCTTTATGTTGCCAGCTCAAATCACAGGCAGTGATGGAATTATAAAAATCGCTAACTAGAATGTAATTAACATTGCAATGGCCTCAGGACAGACAATACACCTGGAGGGGGCGCCACTTACTACAGGAAAAAGTGGATAAAGTCACAGAATTCACCCTGTGTATGGATATGGAACTGTGTGTGTATATATATATATATATATATATATATATATATACTCTGCGTCCCTATGTGTGGATATATATATATATATATATATATATATATATATGCACACAGTATATAAAAAAATAAATTAAAAAAATATATATAAAAATTAGAAAAGTGTGACGTGCAAAAGTCTTCAGCCCCCTGTACTCTGATACCCCTAAATATAATCCAGTGCACACAATTGCCTTCAGAAGTCACTTAATGAGTTAATATAGTCCGGCTGTGTGTAATGTAGTCTCAGTATAAATACACCTCTTCTGTGAAGCCCTCAGTGGTTTGTTACAGAACACTAGTGAACAAACAGCATCATGAAGACCAAGGAACTCACCAGACAGCTCAGAGATAAAGTTGTGGAGAAGTGTAAAGCAGGGTTAGGTTATATATATCCCAAGCTTTGAGCATCCCAAGGAGCACTGCTCAATCCATCATCCAAAAATGGAAAAAGTATTCTACAACTGCAAACCTACCAAGACATGGCCGTCCACCTAAACTACCAGATCACTGAGCAAGGAGAGCGCTGGTCAGAGAAGGAGCCAAGAGGCCCCTGGTCACTGTGGAGGAGCTGCAGAAATCCTCAGGTACAGCGAGAATCTGTCCACAGGACAACTAGAAGTCACTGCGCACCCCACAAATCTGCCAGTCTATATGTAGGAGCGGCAAGAAGGAAACCATTGTTGTAAGAAAGACATAAGAAGTGGCGTCTGCAGTTTATGGCCACAAGTCATATAGGGGACACCGCAAACATGTGGGAGAAGGTGCTCTGCTCAGAGGAGACCAGAGGGGAACGTCATGGCCTAAATACAAAGTAACCCTGCTCATCCGCCTGAGCACCCCGTCATCCCCACTGTGACACATAGGGGGCAGCATCATGCTGGGGGGACAGGGAAGCTGCTCAGAGGGGATGGCAAGATGGAGGGAGCTAAATACAGGCCAATCCTGGAGGAAAACCTGAGACTGGAGGCTGCAAAAGACAAGACTGGGAAGGAGATTCCAGCAAGACAATGACCCTAAACCTCCAGCCCGAGCTCCAGGGGAGGGTTTAGATGACAGAATATTCCGGGGTTAGACCCAGTCACAGTCCAGACCCAAATCCCACTGAGCGTCTGTGGCAAGACATGAGAATTACTGATCACAGACGCTCCATCCAATCTGGGGCAGAAATCTCATCTCTAGATGTGCAAAGCTGGAAGAGACCGAGCCCAAAAGACTCGGAGCTGGAATTGTGGCCAAAGGAGCTCTACAAAGTATTGCTATAGGGGGCTGAAGACTTCTGCATGTCACACTTGTCAGATATTTATTGGATTACAGATTTGATAACCTTGTATCATTTTCCTTCCACTTCACAATTATCTGATACTTTGTGTTGTTATCACTGAAAGTCCCGTCCTTGTCCCTGTCCCGTTGTCACCAGTAGTGGGCAGAGCGGATTCTCCTCTTCTTACTGCAGAGTACAGGCTATGTAATAGGGCGCGGTGGGCAGTGCCGCTCCTCAGTGGCCCCTCCATCATCAGGAGCTGTGTCTGTACTTTTGGCGCAGATCGTGATGAATCTGGGGTCATTTTTTGATGGTTTCTTTGCTCCCCGCAGTCGCCACTGGGCTGCCTCGTCCTCGCCTGCGACCGCCTGGATCAACCTCTGGAGTTAATTGGAGACGCCTGTGAACAGCTCGGCCTAGAACTGGGGACAAATGTCTATCTCGCCATAAACTGCGCCGCCCACGAATTAATGGACGATGTGAGTAGCGAGCCGCGCCGGTGAATACAAAGCGCTCGCCCTTACTCATCTGTTCTATTCCCTTTAATTTGCCGCCTGCGACCTTTGACCTTGTTCCATTTTCTGCCTGGCATCTGTGATAAAACACAGAAGAAAGGGAGGTACGAAATCGCCAGCGGAACGTGGAAGAGCCCGGAGGAGATGGTGCGTCTGTACGAGGACCTAATACACAGGCACGCCACCATCATGGCCTTAGTGGACCCGCTCCGCAAAGAGGTAATGCTGGAAGAGGTTCTGCAGCAGCAGGATCAGGCGCAGCAGCAGGATCAGGCGCAGCAGCAGGATCAGGCGCAGCAGCAGGATCAGGTGCAACACCTCTCCCCCCCCCCCCACAGTAATGACCCCCCTCCCTGTACCCCCACAGTAATGACCTCCCGTACCCCCACAGTAATGACCCCCCCTCCCCGTACCCCCACAGTAATGACCTCCCCCCGTACCCCCACAGTAATGACCTCCCCCCGTACCCCCACAGTAATGACCTCCCCCCGTACCCCCACAGTAATGCCCCCCGTACCCCCACAGTAATGCCCCCCCCCCGTACCCCCCACAGTAATGCCCCCCCCGTACCCCCACCCGGAGCCCCCCCCCCGTACCCCCACAGTAATGACCTCCCCCCGTACCCCCACAGTAATGACCCCTCCCCCCGTACCCCCACAGTAATGACCCCCCTCCCCGTACCCCCACAGTAATGACCCCCCTCCCCGTACCCCCACAGTAATGACCCCCCGTACCCCCACAGTAATGCCCCCCCCGTACCCCCACAGTAATGCCCCCCCGTACCCCCACAGTAATGACCCCTCCCCCCGTACCCCCACAGTAATGACCCCCCTCCCCGTACCCCCACAGTAATGACCCCCCGTACCCCCACAGTAATGACCCCTCCCCCCGTACCCCCACAGTAATGACCCCTCCCCCCCGTACCCCCACAGTAATGACCCCTCCCCCCGTACCCCCCACAGTAATGACCCCCCTCCCCGTACCCCCACAGTAATGACCCCCCTCCCCGTACCCCCACAGTAATGACCCCCCTCCCCGTACCCCCACAGTAATGACCTCCCCCTGTACCCCCACAGTAATGACCCCCCGTACCCCCACAGTAATGACCTCCCGTACCCCCACAGTAATGACCCCTCCCCCCGTACCCCCACAGTAATGACCCCTCCCCCCGTACCCCCACAGTAATGACCCCCCCCGTACCCCCACAGTAATGACCCCTCCCCCCGTACCCCCACAGTAATGACCCCCCGTACCCCCACAGTAATGACCTCCCCCTGTACCCCCACAGTAATGACCCCTCCCCCCGTACCCCCACAGTAATGACCCCCCGTACCCCCACAGTAATGACCTCCCCCCGTACCCCCACAGTAATGACCCCCCTCCCCGTACCCCCACAGTAATGACCCCCCTCCCCGTACCCCCACAGTAATGACCCCCGTACCCCCACAGTAATGACCCCCCGTACCCCCACAGTAATGACCTCCTCCCGTACCCCCACAGTAATGACCCCTCCCCCCGTACCCCCACAGTAATGACCCCCCGTACCCCCACAATAATGACCCCCCGTACCCCCACAGTAATGACCTCCCCCTGTACCCCCACAGTAATGACCCCCCTCCCCGTACCCCCACAGTAATGACCCCCCCTCCCCGTACCCCCACAGTAATGACCCCCCCTCCCCGTACCCCCACAGTAATGACCCCCCCCTCCCCGTACCCCCACAGTAATGACCCCCCCTCCCCGTACCCCCACAGTAATGACCCCCCCCTCCCCGTACCCCCACAGTAATGACCCCCCCCCTCCCCGTACCCCCACAGTAATGACCTCCCCCTGTACCCCCACAGTAATGACCCCCCCTCCCCGTACCCCCACAGTAATGACCTCCCCCTGTACCCCCACAGGACAGGCAGCAGTGGGACACCCTGGGAAAAGCCGTCGGCTCCAGATGTTACCTGTTGGCGGACGTAGCCATGAGATCGGGGGGGCGACCTCCTGCAGGGCAGTGATCCTCTTGTCTGCAGCGGCCCCATCCTCAAACTGACCAATGAAACGACAGTATCCGACCTGCTGACGGCTGTCCGGCAGATCGAAGGTGAGAGGAGAAGATTAAATGGTTAAGATGTCACATGAGGGGCACTTATTTCCTTAAGGATTAGTTGCTATTGATCCCGCGCGTCACCCCGATAACGTCTCTTCCTTCTTCCAGGAGAGAAGCGTCTGACCATACTGGGTTCCTCATGTGAGGAGTGCGCAGAGGAGAGCCTTGTAGATCTGGTAGGAGTCCTGTGACTGTCCACTAAATACCTGTACCCAGGAAGAGGAGGGGCCTGATCATACAGGAAGAGGAGGGGCCTGATCACACAGGGGAAGGAGGAGCTTGATCATACAGGAAGAGGAGGAGCCTGATCATACAGGAAGAGGAGGGGCCTGATCATACAGGGGAAGGAGGAGCCTGATCATACAGGAAGAGGAGGGGCCTAATAAGGGGGGGGGAGAATCCTGATCACACAGGGAGGAGGAGCCTGATCATACAGGAAGGGGAGGAGGAGCCTGATCATACAGGAAGAGGAGGGGCCTAATCACACAGGGGAAGGAGGAGCTTGATCATACAGGAAGAGGAGGAGCCTGATCATACAGGAAGAGGAGGGGCCTAATCACACAGGGGAAGGAGGAGCTTGATCATACAGGAAGAGGAGGAGCCTGATCATACAGGAAGAGGAGGGGCCTGATCATACAGGGGAAGGAGGAGCCTGATCATACAGGAAGGGGGAGGAGGAGCCTGATCATACAGGAAGGGGAGGAGCCTGATCACACAGGGGGAGGAGGAGCTTGATCATACAGGAAGAGGAGGAGCCTGATCATACAGGAAGAGGAGGGGCCTAATAAGGGGGAGGAGAATCCTGATCACACAGGGAGGAGGAGCCTGATCATACAGGAAGGGGAGGAGGAGCCTGATCATACAGGAAGAGGAGGGGCCTAATCACACAGGGGAAGGAGGAGCTTGATCATACAGGAAGAGGAGGAGCCTGATCATACAGGAAGAGGAGGAGCCTAATACAGGGGAAGGAGGAGCCTGATCATACAGGAAGGGGAGGAGGAGCCTGATCATACAGGAAGGGGAGGAGCCTGATCACACGGGGAGGAGGAGCTTGATCATACAGGAAGAGGAGGAGCCTGATCATACAGGAAGAGGAGGGGCCTGATCATACAGGAAGAGGAGGGGCCTAATAAGGGGGAGGAGAATCCTGATCACACAGGGAGGAGGAGCCTGATCACACTGGGGGAGGAGGATCCTGAGCATACAGGAAGGGGAGGAGCCTGATCATACAGGGGGAGGAGGAGCCTGGTCATACAGTAAAAGGAGGAGCCTGATCATACAGGGGGAGGAGAAGCCTCATCATAGAGGGCGAGGAGGAGCCTGATCACACAGGGGGAGGAGAAGCCTGATCATATGGGGGAGGAGGAGCCTGACTCCCTGATGACACTGGAAGTGGTTGCAGGCAGTCAGGCTCCTCCTCCTGTGTCATCACAGCTGGTTGCATGGAGTCAGAGTTGGGGGCAGTAACATTCAGCTTCTGCCTGGCCTACCCCTGAATGCTGGCATTCTAAGGGTATGTTCACACAGATTGTGGTGCTTTACATCCATGAATAGTACAGGCAGTATAGGAGATTCTAGAATATATCTTATCAGGTAATCAGGCTCCTCCCCTCCTCCTGCACTGACAGTCACTCTGAAATCTATACTGAATCTGTCTTGGTCTACTAAGATAGACTGTCCACTCATAAGGGGATAAGATTGCATGTGCTGATAGAAGTCTATGGAGAGGAGGGAGGAACCACGTGAGAGAGAAACATTCAGAGGCTGCTGCAGCTACAAGTGAGTTTTCTAGTGTTGACTGCAGGCAGGTCTGTGCGCTATGACATCACTCTGCTGGCCTGGTCTCACTCCTTCTATCTCTGCTGACTCTCTGCAGGCTGTGGGTCTCGGGGTGAGGTTCATTCATCTGGGAGGTCTGCTGCGTGGTGAGAGATCCGCCAAATACAACCGTCTGCTGCAGATAGAGGAGGATCTGACCCGCAGCGGCACACTGGGTAATAACCAGTACTAGGGGGTGGGGCGCTGACAGTGGTTTGTGAGCTGCTGTGCGCACCCATTGCAGGGTGCAGTGCTCACAGGATGGGGGAGGGAGGAGTTTTCTGGTTATTTCTGCAGATATGAAGTTCCTTCATTTCCTCTTCCAGGTCGGCAGGAGGAGTTTGAATTTCCCTCTCTCTGGAATGACATGGAAATCTCGACACTCGGAGATGCCTGACTGGGTGCAGCAACTGGGAGGGGGAGATGCCCGACCGGGTGCAGCAACTGGGAGGGGGAGATGCCCGACCGGGTGCAGCAACTGGGAGGGGGAGATGCCCGACCGGGTGCAGCAACTGGGAGGGGGGAGGGGGAGATGCCCGACCGGGTGCAGCAACTGGGAGGGGGAGATGCCCGACCGGGTGCAGCAACTGGGAGGGGGAGATGCCCGACCGGGTGCAGCAACTGGGAGGGGGAGATGCCCGACCGGGTGCAGCAACTGGGAGGGGGAGATGCCCGACCGGGTGCAGCAACTGGGAGGGGGAGATGCCCGACCGGGTGCAGCAACTGGGAGGGGGAGATGCCCGACCGGGTGCAGCAACTGGGAGGGGGGAGGGGGGAGATGCCCGACTGGGTGCAGTAATTATGGGGGGGAGGAGGGGGAGATGCCCGACTGGGTGCAGTAATTATGGGGGGGAGGAGGGGTGACTGCCTGGGGTGTCAGCCTAACCTACTACGGCCCCCAATCCTCACATGCTGCTTATTAAATGTTTTGTCCTCCTGCTGATGTCATCCTCTGTCTGTCCGTACACCACAAATGCCGCAGCTTCGGTCGGGGCTAGAGGAGCGGACGTCGCATGTAATGGATCAGTCTTCAGTAGTTTTCCTCACATTGTCCACCTTTGTCATCTCATCAGCCATCTGACCACCAGGCCAGAGCTTACGCTCCTGTGTAGGCAGGTTGTCAGTCTCTTCTGGGTGCAGAACTATCGGTGAACTGCAGGATTACATTATCATCTATAAAATCCTCCATAGTAGCGCTGACTCCTCCCCTTCCCACCAAGCTCCACCTTCCTTGTTTCTCATTATGTCTTCTTATAGCCCCCGCCACATAAGCGTGGTACTGAAGGGAGCAGGACAACGAACTGCAGATTCATAAAACCCACCTGCCTGAAACCATCTATATCAGCAGTGAGTGCTGTGTACACAATCTCCAGTGTATCCTATAAGATTTTGGTTCTCACTGCCTGTACTACCTGTGATTGCTGTGTGCAGAATCCCCAGTCTGTCCTCTAACATGTAACTACACGCTGCTCTCTTGACTCACACTGCCTGTACTACCTGTGATTGCTGTGTGCAGATCATCACTATATACAGACAAGACCGGACTCGGCTTTCACACTTTAATACTCAGATAACAAGCACCAAAACTCAGTGAATGACGTCACATCCATAAATCAGCAAATATTCACACTCATTGTAAAGGATTAGACGTGTGGTCATGGATTGCCCCGATCCTGGCTCTCCCGACACTGCTTCTATGGGGGTGACCTGCAACAATCCCCCCAGCACTGGTGCAGAGTGAAATAGTGGAACATAGAGCAGAGCAAAGAACAGCGCCACCCTGAGCTGAAGTGCAGCGCAGCTCCATAGTGCAATGTGTTATAAAGCTAGGCGTGGTGGAGCTGGGCCTTGTAGTGCAGCACACTGCCGCCTCATCATCACCCACAGTGTGGTGGAGCTGGGCCTTGTAGTGCAGCACACTGCCGCCTCATCATCATCATCCACAGTGTGGTGGAGCTGGGCCTTGTAGTGCAGCACACTGCCGCCTCATCATCATCATCCACAGTGTGGTGGAGCTGGGCCTTGTAGTGCAGCACACTGCCGCCTCATCATCATCATCCACAGTGTGGTGGAGCTGGGCCTTGTAGTGCAGCACACTGCCGCCTCATCATCATCATCATCATCATCATCATCCAGAGCAATGCAAAACAAGAAAACCGCAAAGCCATGCAGTGCAACCTATCACAACGCAGCCGATCACCCCGAGAGGCGAGGAGCGGCCGTGGAAGGGGCAACAAATCTGGGAATGGTTTAGTGAAAGCGCTTGTGTCATGGAGGGGGGGGGGGCACATACTTACACACCTCACATAATGTGACCCCTGAGAGGCGCTCCCGGTCACAGACCAGGTGACATGTGATACTCCGCTGCCACTGGGCACGCTCCACCTACTCTCCAGCAGCCCTTTACCTGGAGAGATGACGGAGCCACATTCACAAAACCGGAGCCAAGGAAGAACCGCACAAATCCCAAGGAGGAGGAGGAGACTGATCGCCGGGGGGCCAATGGTGGCCTCAACCCTCTACGGTCTACCGTGACCAATTTCTAGCAGAGCTTAGATACATGACTGACAACGAATACCTAATAGAATAGACTGTAGCAAGCTACAGGGGACGCTAGACCCCCAAATACAGATGTACAAAAATCTGCTGCCCCTATAGGCCACCAGCAGCAGTGCCAGGAAGGTGGCAGCACTGAGCCGGACTTATGGACAGCTAGAGCTCAGGATTGCCGTCCCTTTAGGTGCTGCCGCCTGACATTGAGCTTCCTCACCATTCTGGGACAGTCTGGTGTAGACGACCTCACAGCAATGAACAGAGCAAGGAAGTAAAATAAGGAGACCTCCGTCCCTGGGTCTGGGGCCCTAAATCTCCCCAGTTATGTGGTTTCCGCGGGAAATTGGCCGGTTTTGTGAATTTGCTGCCACTATTGAGGCGCTTTGTAAACCTGAACCTTGTGCTGAGAAGTGAAGGTGAGGAAGCACAGCCCCTCCCCGGGGACCAGCCTCGTAGAGCGGGGCGTATTGTGCTTGTGAGGTCAGGGCAGAAAGCAGCTCTAGGAGTGACATCATGGCGGAGGCCGCAGCTGCCTTGTTAGCAGTGTGAACTGTCCGTGTCCGTTCCCCTCTTGTCGCCCGTGTCCAGGTTCTTGGCCGTGCTCGAGTCGCCCGAGGGCTGAAGCTTCACTGAGCTCGGTGTCTGCTCCGATTTCTCTCCATTTTCAGCATAGCCCAAAGTTTCTGCAGAGCTAAGAAGAGAGGCCAGAGCTGGTTAGGAGGGGGGCCAAGCTCAGGGCCAACCATGTGCAGCACACTGCTTGTATGGCGTCTCCATGGTTACAGACTACAAACAAAGCCTGTGTAGTCAGAATATCAGGACTATAAGTATATACAGTATATGGGAGCCGTATACCCCAGAGCTACTGCACGGACACAAGATATACATCATATAGTTTATACGGAAGACCAGCAGAGGATGAGCGGGGGCTGCCCCTGCTATAGGACATGGCGGCCGCTGCACAACAGTCTGAACAAGGGACAAAACCTTCAGGGTGAAGAAAAGGAAGAGATTTATATCTGAGGGACGGAGGGGGGTAATGGGAGGACGGAGGAAGGCTGGGGGGTAATGGGAGGACAGAGGAAGGCTGGGGGGTAATGGGAGGACGGAGGAAGGCTGGGGGGTAATGGGAGGTAACGGGAGGACGGAGGAAGGCTGGGGGGTAATGGGAGGACGGAGGAAGGCTGGGGGGTAATGGGAGGTAACGGGAGGACGGAGGAAGGCTGGGGGGTAATGGGAGGACGGAGGAAGGCTGGGGGGTAATGGGAGGACGGAGGAAGGCTGGGGGGTAATGGGAGGACGGAGGAAGGCTGGGGGGTAATGGGAGGTAACGGGGGGGACGGAGGAAGGCTGGGGGGTAATGGGAGGACGGAGGAAGGCTGGGGGGTAATGGGAGGTAACGGGAGGACGGAGGAAGGCTGGGGGGTAATGGGAGGACGGAGGAAGGCTGGGGGGTAATGGGAGGACGGAGGAAGGCTGGGGGGTAATGGGAGGTAACGGGAGGACGGAGGAAGGCTGGGGGGTAACGGGAGGACAGAGGAAGGCTGGGGGGTAATGGGAGGTAACGGGGGGACGGAGGAAGGCTGGGGGGTAATGGGAGGACGGAGGAAGGCTGGGGGGTAATGGGAGGTAACGGGAGGACGGAGGAAGGCTGGGGGGTAACGGGAGGACAGAGGAAGGCTGGGGGGTAATGGGAGGTAACGGGGGGACGGAGGAAGGCTGGGGGGTAACGGGAGGACAGAGGAAGGCTGGGGGGGTAACGGGAGGACGGAGGAAGGCTGGGGGGTAACGGGAGGACGGAGGAAGGCTGGGGGGTAACGGGAGGACGGAGGAAGGCTGGGGGGTAACGGGAGGACGGAGGAAGGCTGGGGGTAATGGGAGGAAGGCTGGGGGGTAATGGGAGGCTGGGGGGTAATGGGAGGATGGGGGGTAATGGGAGGATGGGGGGTAATGGGGGGGACGGAGGAAGGCTGGGAGGTAACGGGAGGACGGAGGAAAGCTGGGGGGTAACGGGAGGACGGAGGAAGGCTGGGGGGGTAACGGGAGGACGGAGGAAGGCTGGGGGGTAATGGGAGGACGGAGGAAAGCTGGGGGGTAACGGGAGGACGGAGGAAGGCTGGGGGGTAACGGGAGGACGGAGGAAGGCTGGGGGGTAACGGGAGGACGGAGGGAAGGCTGGGGGGTAACGGGAGGACGGAGGGAAGGCTGGGGGGTAACGGGAGGACGGAGGAAGGCTGTGGGGTAACGGGAGGACGGAGGAAGGCTGGGGGGTAATGGAGGAAGGCTGGGGGGTAATGGAGGAAGGCTGGGGGGTAATGGAGGAAGGCTGGGGGGTAATGGAGGAAGGCTGGAGGGTAATGGAGGAAGTCTGGGGGGTAATGGGAGGACAGAGGAAGGCTGGGGGGTAATGGGAGGACGGAGGAAGGCTGGGGGGTAATGGGAGGACGGAGGAAGGTTGGGGGTTAACGGAGGAAGGTTGGGGGGTAACGGAGGAAGGTTGGGAGGTAACGGAGGAAGGTTGGGAGGTAACGGAGGAAGGTTGGGGGGTAACGGAGGAAGGTTGGGGGTAAGGGAGGAAGGTTGGGAGGTAACGGAGGAAGGTTGGGGGGTAACGGAGGAAGGTTGGGGGGTAACGGGGGGACGGAGGAAGGTTTGGGGGTTACGGAAAAAGGTTAGGGTAACGGGGGATAGAGGAAGGTTGGGGGGTAACGGGGGATAGAGGAAGGTTGGGGATAACGGAGGAGGGTTGGGGGTAACGGAGGAGGGTTGGGGGTAACGGAGGAGGGTTGGGGGTAACGGAGGAAGGTTGGGGGTAACGGAGGAAGGTTGGGGGTAACGGAGGAAGGTTGGGGGTAACGGAGGAAGGTTGGGGGTAACGGGGGGACGGAGGAAGGCGGGGGTAACGGGGGGGACGGAGGAAGGCGGGGGGGTAACGGGGGGGAGGCTGGGGGGTAACGGGGGGACGGAGGAAGGCTGGGGGGTAACAGAGGAAGGCTGGGGGGTAACGGGGGGACAGAGGAAGGCGGGGGGGTAAAGGGGGGACGGAGGAAGGTTGGGGGTAACAGAGGAAGGTTGGGGGGTAACAAAGGAAGGTAGGGGGTAATGGGGGGGATAGAGGAAGGTTTGGGGGTAATGGGGGATAGAGGAAGGTTGGGGGGTAATGGGGGATAGAGGAAGGTTGGGGGGTAATGGGGGGGATAGAGGAAGGTTGGGGGGTAACGGAGGAAGGCGGGGGGGTAACGGAGGAAGGCGGGGGTAACGGAGGAAGGCGGGGGGGTAACGGAGGAAAGCGGGGGGGATAAAGGGGGGGATGGAGGAAGGTTGGGGGGTAACAGGAAGGTTGGAGGGTAATGGGGGGGATAGAGGAAGGTTGGGGGGTAATGGGGGGGATAGAGGAAGGTTGGAGGGTAACGGAGGAAGGCGGGGGGTAACGGAGGAAAGCGGGGGGGGATAAAGGGGGGGACGGAGGAAGGCGAGGGGATAACGGGGGGACGGAGGAAGGTTGGGGGGTAACGGGGGGGACGGAGGAAGGTTGGGGCATTAGGGGTACGTCATGCGATGGGTGGGGCGTTAGGAGTACGACATGCGATGGGCGGGGCGTTAGGAGTACGACATGCGATGGGCGGGGCGTTAGGAGTACGACATGCGATGGGCGGGGCGTTAGGAGTACGACATGCGATGGGCGGGGCGTTAGGAGTACGACATGCGATGGGCGGGGCGTTAGGAGTACGACATGCGATGGGCGGGGCGTTAGGAGTACGACATGCGATGGGCGGGGCGTTAGGAGTACGACATGCGATGGGCGGGGCGTTAGGAGTACGACATGCGATGGGCGGGGCGTTAGGGGTACGACATGCGATGGGCGGGGCGTTAGGGGTACGACATGCGATGGGCGGGGCGTTAGGGGTACGACATGCCCTGCCCACCACAAACTGCCCCGCCCACCATTAATGGAATCTGACCAGACATTTCCATTTACTTACTGAGATGACACCTTGGGATGGTGCCGCTTATCAGAGAGCAGCAGCTGTCCTCCCACTATCACACTCTGACTGGCAGGGGGGCCCAGGAGTGGCATTGACTTGGATTCCAGGGCATTGAGGGCCCCGGCTGCTGCACCAGGAGAGAGGAGAAGAAAAGAAGGTCATACAACACTCATCATCCCCTACACAGTCACCCTCACCATCCCCTACACAGTCACCGTCACCATCCCCTACACAGTCACCGTCACCATCCCCTACACAGTCACCGTCACCATCCCCTACACAGTCACCGTCACCATCCCCTACACAGTCACCGTCATCATCCCCTACACAGTCACCATCAATCATCCCCTACACAGTCACCATCAATCATCCCCTACACAGTCACCAACATCATCACCTACACAGTCACCAACATCATCCCCTACACAGTCACCATCACCTACAGTCACCATCATCATCCCCTACACAGTCACCAACATCATCCCCTACACAGTCACCAACATCATCCCCTACAGTCACCAACATCATCCCATACAGTCACCATCATCATCCCCTACAGTCACCAACATCATCCCCTACACAGTCACCAACATCATCCCCTACAGTCACCATCAATCATCCCCTACACAGTCACCATCACCTACACAGTCACCAACATCATCCCCTACAGTCACCAACATCATCCCCTACAGTCACCAACATCATCCCCTACAGTCACCATCACCTAGTCACCATCATCACCTACACAGTCACCATCACCTACACAGTCACCATCACCTACAGTCACCATCATCACCTACACAGTCACCAACATCACCTACACAGTCACCAACATCATCACCTACAGTCACCATCATCACCTACACAGTCACCATCACCAACAGTCACCAAAATCATCACCTACACAGTCACCATCATCACCTACACAGTCACCATCATTACCACCTACACAGTCACATCACCTACACAGTCAGCATCAACACCTACACAGTCACCATCACAGTCACCATCACCAACAGTCACCAACATCACCTACACAGTCACCATCATCACCTACACAGTCACCATCATCACCTACACAGTCACCATCACCTACACAGTCACCAACATCACCTACACAGTCACCAACATCACCTACACAGTCACCATCATCACCTACACAGTCACCATCATCACCTACACAGTCACCATCATCACCTACACAGTCACCATCATCACCTACACAGTCACCATAATCACCTACACAGTCACCATAATCACCTACACAGTCACCATCACCTACAGTCACCATTACCTACAGTCACCATTACCTACACAGTCACCATCACCTACACAGTCACCATCACCTACACAGTCACCAACATCACCTACAGTCACCAACATCACCTACAGTCACCATCACCTACACAGTCACCATCATCACCTACAGTCACCATCACCTATACAGTCACCAACATCACCTACACAGTCACCATCATCACCTACACAGTCACCATCATCATCCCCTACACAGTCACCATCACCTACACAGTCACCATCATCCCCTACACAGTCACCATCATCATCTCCTACACAGTCACCATCAATCATCCCGTACACAGTCACCAACATCATCCCCTACACAGTCACCATCACCTACACAGTCACCAACATCGTCCCCTACACAGTCACCATCACCTACAGTCACCATCATCCCCTACACAGTCACCATCACCTACACAGTCACCAACATCATCCCCTACAGTCACCATCACCTACAGTCACCATCATCCCCTACACAGTCACCAACATCATCCCCTACACAGTCACCATCATCACCATCTACACAGTCACCATCACCTACACAGTCACCATCACCTACAGTCACCATCACCACCTACACAGTCACCAACATCACCTACACAGTCACCAACATCATCACCTACAGTCACCGTCATCACCTAGTCACCGTCATCACCTAGTCACCATCACCAACAGTCACCAAAATCATCACCTACAGTCACCATCACCTACAGTCACCATCATCACCACCTACAGTCACATCACCTACACAGTCAGCATCAACACCTACACAGTCACCATCATCACCACCTTCACAGTCACATCACCTACACAGTCAGCATCAACACCTACACAGTCACCAACATCACCTACACAGTCACCATCACCTACAGTCACCATCACTACAGTCACCAACATCACCTACAGTCACCATCACCTACAGTCACCATCACCTACAGTCACCATCACCTACAGTCACCACCATCACCTACACAGTCACCACCATCACCTACAGTCACCACCATCACCTACAGTCACCAACATCACCTACAGTCACCAACATCATCCCCTACACAGTCACCAACATCATCCCCTACACAGTCACCAACATCATCCCCTACACAGTCACCAACATCATCCCCTACACAGTCACCATCATCATCCCCTACACAGTCACCAACATCATCCCCTACACAGTCACCATCACCTACACAGTCACCATCATCACCTACAGTCACCATCACAGTCACCAAAATCATCACCTACACAGTCACCATCATCACCTACACAGTCACCATCATCATCACCCCCTACACAGTCACCATCATCATCTACACAGTCACCAACATCACCACCATCATCAATACTGAGACGAATGTGAAGGTAATAATATATTCTATAAGTATCACAAAAGGGCCCGGAGATGGGTTTGACCTCCAGGTAATCTGCATATAAGGTGTCATAGTGTGCAATGCTCCGCCCCTCCTGCACCTACAGAGCTTATTCTTTACTCCCTTTGATTTGCTTTCTCTTACCCCAGCACTCACCAGATGCTTCTTGCTCAGTCGTCACTTTACGGCGCCGTAAAATTCTTTCCAGTTCACTTTCTGTGGAGGCTGCAGCCATGGCCCCAAGCCGCTTCCTGCTGGGGGTGGAGCCTATAGTATCCTAAACGGATGAGTCACAGTGACAGGTGACAAAGAACGAGGGGGGGGGGTGATTGTTACAGATAGAATGTCACCACTTACCAGAATCCCCCGCAACTCCTGGACTGCACTGTGAGACTTATCCACCTGGAGGAAAATATGACCGGGATTATTACACAGCGGGGGCCGGACTATACCAAGAACCGCCCCAGAGGAGCACAAATAACCCCAAATATTACAGAGATATCATACACCTTAACTACTGCTCCCTGTCATCAGTCATGTCAGGAGGGGAGAGGCCGACTGTAGGACATGGGAATACAATCTATTACTATCTGTTATCAGCCATGTCAGGAGGGGAGAGGCCGACTGTAGGACAGGGGAATACAATCTATTACTATCTGTTATCAGTCATGTCAGGAGGGGAGAGGCCGACTGTAGGACAGGGGAATACAATCTATTACTATCTGTTATCAGCCACGTCAGGAGGGGAGAGGCCGACTGTAGGACAGGGGACTACAATCTATTACTATCTGTTATCAGCCATGTCAGGAGGGGAGAGGCCGACTGTAGGACAGGGGAATACAATCTATTACTATCTGTTATCTGCCATGTCAGGAGGGGAGAGGCCGACTGTAGGACAGGGGAATACAATCTATTACTATCTGTTATCAGCCATGTCAGGAGAGGAGAGGCCGACTGTAGGACAGGGGAATACAATCTATTACTATCTGTTATCAGCCATGTCAGGAGGGGAGAGGCAGACTGTAGGAGAGGGGAATACAATCTATTACTATCTGTTATCTGCCATGTCAGGAGAGGAGAGGCCGACTGTAGGACAGGGGAATACAATCTATTACTATCTGTTATCAGCCATGTCAGGAGGGGAGAGGCCGACTGTAGGACAGGGGAATACAATCTATTACTATCTGTTATCAGCCAGGTCAGGAGAGGAGAGGCCGACTGTAGGACAGGGGAATACAATCTATTACTATCTGTTATCAGCCATGTCAGGAGAGGAGAGGCCGACTGTAGGACAGGGGAATACAATCTATTACTATCTGTTATCAGCCATGTCAGGAGGGGAGAGGCCGACTGTAGGACAGGGGAATACAATCTATTACTATCTGTTATCTGCCATGTCAGGAGAGGAGAGGCCGACTGTAGGACAGGAGAATACAATCTATTACTATCTGTTATCAGCCATGTCAGGAGGGGAGAGGCCGACTGTAGGACAGGGGAATACAATCTATTACTATCTGTTATCTGCCATGTCAGGAGGGGAGAGGCCGACTGTAGGACAGGGGAATACAATCTATTACTATCTGTTATCAGCCATGTCAGGAGGGGAGAGGCCGACTGTAGGACAGGGGAATACAATCTATTACCATCTGTTATCAGCCATGTCAGGAGAGGAGAGGCCGACTGTAGGACAGGGAAATACAATCTATTACTCTCTGTTATCAGCCACGTCAGGAGGGGAGAGGCCGACTGTAGGACAGGGGAATACAATCTATTACTATCTGTTATCAGCCACGTCAGGAGGAGAGAGGCCGACTGTAGGACAGGGGAATACAATCTATTACTATCTGTTATCAGCCACGTCAGGAGGGGAGAGGCCGACTGTAGGACAGGGGACTACAATCTATTACTATCTGTTATCAGCCACGTCAGGAGAGGAGAGGCCGACTGTAGGACAGGGGAATACAATCTATTACTATCTGTTATCAGCCATGTCAGGAGAGGAGAGGCCGACTGTAGGACAGGGGAATACAATCTATTACTCTCTGTTATCAGCCACGTCAGGAGGGGAGAGGCCGACTGTAGGACAGGGGACTACAATCTATTACTATCTGTTATCAGCCACGTCAGGAGAGGAGAGGCCGAGTGTAGGACAGGGGAATACAATCTATTACTATCTGTTATCAGCCACGTCAGGAGGGGAGAGGCCGACTGTAGGACAGGGGAATACAATCTATTACTATCTGTTATCAGCCATGTCAGGAGGGGAGAGGCCGACTGTAGGACAGGAGAATACAATCTATTACTATCTGTTATCAGCCATGTCAGGACGGGAGAGGCCGACTGTAGGACAGGGGACTACAATCTATTACTATCTGTTATCAGCCACGTCAGGAGAGGAGAGGCCGACTGTAGGACAGGGGAATACAATCTATTACTATCTGTTATCAGCCATGTCAGGAGAGGAGAGGCCGACTGTAGGACAGGGGAATACAATCTATTACTCTCTGTTATCAGCCACGTCAGGAGGGGAGAGGCCGACTGTAGGACAGGGGACTACAATCTATTACTATCTGTTATCAGCCACGTCAGGAGAGGAGAGGCCGAGTGTAGGACAGGGGAATACAATCTATTACTATCTGTTATCAGCCACGTCAGGAGGGGAGAGGCCGACTGTAGGACAGGGGAATACAAGCTATTACTATCTGTTATCAGCCATGTCAGGAGGGGAGAGGCCGATTGTAGGACAGGGGAATACAATCTATTACTATCTGTTATCAGCCACGTCAGGGGGGGAGAGGCCGACTGTAGGACAGGGGAATACAATCTATTACTATCTGTTATCTGCCATGTCAGGAGGGGAGAGGCCGACTGTAGGACAGGGGAATACAATCTATTACTATCTGTTATCAGCCATGTCAGGAGGGGAGAGGCCGACTGTAGGACAGGGGAATACAATCTATTACCATCTGTTATCAGCCATGTCAGGAGAGGAGAGGCCGACTGTAGGACAGGGAAATACAATCTATTACTCTCTGTTATCAGCCACGTCAGGAGGGGAGAGGCCGACTGTAGGACAGGGGAATACAATCTATTACTATCTGTTATCAGCCACGTCAGGAGGAGAGAGGCCGACTGTAGGACAGGGGAATACAATCTATTACTATCTGTTATCAGCCACGTCAGGAGGGGAGAGGCCGACTGTAGGACAGGGGACTACAATCTATTACTATCTGTTATCAGCCACGTCAGGAGAGGAGAGGCCGACTGTAGGACAGGGGAATACAATCTATTACTATCTGTTATCAGCCATGTCAGGAGAGGAGAGGCCGACTGTAGGACAGGGGAATACAATCTATTACTCTCTGTTATCAGCCACGTCAGGAGGGGAGAGGCCGACTGTAGGACAGGGGACTACAATCTATTACTATCTGTTATCAGCCACGTCAGGAGAGGAGAGGCCGAGTGTAGGACAGGGGAATACAATCTATTACTATCTGTTATCAGCCACGTCAGGAGGGGAGAGGCCGACTGTAGGACAGGGGAATACAATCTATTACTATCTGTTATCAGCCATGTCAGGAGGGGAGAGGCCGACTGTAGGACAGGAGAATACAATCTATTACTATCTGTTATCAGCCATGTCAGGACGGGAGAGGCCGACTGTAGGACAGGGGACTACAATCTATTACTATCTGTTATCAGCCACGTCAGGAGAGGAGAGGCCGACTGTAGGACAGGGGAATACAATCTATTACTATCTCTTATCAGCCATGTCAGGAGAGGAGAGGCCGACTGTAGGACAGGGGAATACAATCTATTACTCTCTGTTATCAGCCACGTCAGGAGGGGAGAGGCCGACTGTAGGACAGGGGACTACAATCTATTACTATCTGTTATCAGCCACGTCAGGAGAGGAGAGGCCGAGTGTAGGACAGGGGAATACAATCTATTACTATCTGTTATCAGCCACGTCAGGAGGGGAGAGGCCGACTGTAGGACAGGGGAATACAAGCTATTACTATCTGTTATCAGCCATGTCAGGAGGGGAGAGGCCGATTGTAGGACAGGGGAATACAATCTATTACTATCTGTTATCAGCCACGTCAGGAGGGGAGAGGCCGACTGTAGGACAGGGGAATACAATCTATTACTATCTGTTATCAGCCATGTCAGGAGGGGCCGACTGTAGGACAGGGGAATACAATCTATTACTATCTGTTATCAGCCACGTCAGGAGGGGAGAGGCCGACTGTAGGACAGGGGAATACAATCTATTACTATCTGTTATCAGCCACGTCAGGAGAGGAGAGGCCGACTGTAGGACAGGGGAATACAATCTATTACTATCTGTTATCAGCCACGTCAGGAGGGGAGAGGCCGACTGTAGGACAGGGGAATACAATCTATTACTATCTGTTATCTGCCACGTCAGGAGAGGAGAGGCCGACTGTAGGACAGGGGAATACAATCTATTACTATCTGTTATCAGCCACGTCAGGAGAGGAGAGGCCGAGTGTAGGACAGGGGAATACAATCTATTACTATCTGTTATCAGCCATGTCAGGAGGGGAGAGGCCGACTGTAGGACAGGGGAATACAATCTATTACTATCTGTTATCTGCCACGTCAGGAGAGGAGAGGCCGACTGTAGGACAGGGGAATACAATCTATTACTATCTGTTATCAGCCATGTCAGGAGAGGCCGACTGTAGGACAGGGGAATACAATCTATTACTATCTGTTATCAGCCATGTCAGGAGGGGAGAGGCCGACTGTAGGACAGGTGACTACAATCTATTACTATCTGTTATCAGCCACGTCAGGAGGGGAGAGGCCGACTGTAGGACAGGGGAATACAATCTATTACTATCTGTTATCAGCCACGTCAGGAGAGGAGAGGCCGACTGTAGAACAGGGGAATACAATCTATTACTATCTGTTATCAGCCATGTCAGGAGAGGCCGACTGTAGGACAGGGGAATACAATCTATTACTATCTGTTATCAGCCATGTCAGGAGAGGAGAGGCCGACTGTAGGACAGGGGAATACAATCTATTACTATCTGTTATCAGTTATCTGGGGTGCTGTAGATGGGGGTGGGGTCGTATACATTCGCTCAGTAGTGTATGGAGCTTCTCATGAACCTGGGAAATGACAGAACGTTCGACACCTTATGATATAAAGGAGCCGGCGTCTATTGTTCGCACACAATGGCGGCACTCCGCGCTCCCCCTTTCCTCCCGTCTTCCACTTGAGCCCATTTATAGTAAATTACATCTTTATTAACGAGTCAAGGACGGGTTTCCAATTTATTTGACAAATGTGCAAATGTTGATCGCACCGCGGCAGATAATGGTAAGTGAAGGAACAGAGTGGCAGAATCTACGAGGCGCCGACTATTCTGAACATAGAGGCCACGAGACAAGATGGATGGAGGGAGAAAAAAAAAAAAAAAAGATGTTGGTGAAAGGAGAGCATGCGGAGGGGAGGAGCTAACCATAGATGATGTCATCACTGCATGCTACACACTGACATCACTGTAGGCATGCACTAGGCTTACTGTTGCTTCTTCCACAATTGCAGCAGGTGGTGCCAGGATGGTCGCTGGAGGGGGCACTGGGGGCCCCTGCACTGGGGGTCCCTGCACTGGGGGAGCCACCTGGTCATACACAGTGGAGTAATGCTTTACACATCTGATACCGAGCAGAGCATATGCATCACCTCTTATTCTCCAGTCACATCCAGAGCTGACTGGCGTACCACAGGAGACCTGGGACTGCAGCTTTGGATGTGGCCAGAGTAGGTGACTACGGTTGGTTGTCACAGTCACCCATCATGATGCAGCAGGGGGCGCTCTCTGCAGCACAGTCTATCGGTGACCTCTCACCTGAGGCTTTGCTCGCAACGTCTGCTGCACCGGCCGCAGGTGGACGCCCTTCTTGATGCGGTCCATCATCTCCTCCACTGCCTGCCGCTTCAGGTCCCCCACATTCCCTGCTGGAGAGAAGGACTGGCAGATCAGGGCCCCCAAAATGTCTCAGCATGAGCCCCTAAAGATCCTCACAGAGCAGAGTCCTCCCACAATCCTCTGCTCATCCTGGGCCTACTGCCTCAAACACAATGCTAGAAGTACAGTGAAGACTGACACACAGGCATAGCAGTACTAGGGAAGGGGTCTGCTGGGTGGCCACAAGGGCAGAGCACCCCCAGCCGTCCACTATAGGGGGGCACGGAAGCAGGAACCCCCCAAACTGAGCTGCAAGATCCAGGGAGTGATCCATGAAAGTGATATCTAATGTATGAGGCGCAGCCCCTCCCCCAGCGATATCTAATGTATGAGGCGCAGCCCCTCCCCCAGCGATATCTAATGTATGAGGCGCAGCCCCTCCCCCAGCGATATCTAATGTATGAGGCGCAGCCCCTCCCCCAGCGATATCTAATGTATGAGGCGCAGCCCCTCCCCCAGCGATACCTAATGTATGAGGCGCAGCCCCTCCCCCAGCGATATCTAATGTATGAGGCGCAGCCCCTCCCCCTGCGATATCTAATGTATGAGGCGCAGCCCCTCCCCCTGCGATATCTAATGTATGAGGCGCAGCCCCTTCCCCAGCGATACCTAATGTATGAGGCGCAGCCCCTCCCCCAGCGATATCTAATGTATGAGGCGCAGCCCTTCCCCCAGCGATATCTAATGTATGAGGCGCAGCCCCTCCCCCAGCGATATCTAATGTATGAGGCGCAGCCCCTCCCCCAGCGATATCTAATGTATGAGGCGCAGCCCCTCCCCCCAGCGATATCTAATGTATGAGGCGCAGCCCCTCCCCCAGCGATACCTAATGTATGAGGCGCAGCCCCTCCCCCAGCGATACCTAATGTATGAGGCGCAGCCCCTCCCCCCAGCGATACCTAATGTATGAGGCGCAGCCCCTCCCCCAGCGATATCTAATGTATGAGGCGCAGCCCCTCCCCCAGCGATACCTAATGTATGAGGCGAAGCCCCTCCCCCAGCGATATTTAATGTATGAGGCGCAGCCCCTCCCCCAGCGATATCTAATGTATGAGGCGCAGCCCCTCCCCCAGCGATACCTAATGTATGAGGCGCAGCCCCTCCCCCAGCGATATCTAATGTATGAGGCGCAGCCCCTCCCCCAGCGATATCTAATGTATGAGGCGCAGCCCCTCCCCCAGCGATACCTAATGTATGAGGCGCAGCCCCTCCCCCAGCGATATCTAATGTATGAGGCGCAGCCCCTCCCCAGCGATATCTAATGTATGAGGCGCAGCCCCTCCCCCAGCGATACCTAATGTATGAGGCGCAGCCCCTCCCCCAGCGATATTTAATGTATGAGGCGCAGCCCCTCCCCCAGCGATATCTAATGTATGAGGCGCAGCCCCTCCCCCAGCGATACCTAATGTATGAGGCGCAGCCCCCTCCCCCAGCGATATCTAATGTATGAGGCGCAGCCCCTCCCCCAGCGATATCTAATGTATGAGGCGCAGCCCCTCCCCCAGCGATATCTAATGTATGAGGCGCAGCCCCTCCCTCAGCGATATCTAATGTATGAGGCGCAGCCCCTCCCCCAGCGATACCTAATGTATGAGGCGCAGCCCCTCCCCCAGCGATATTTAATGTATGAGGCGCAGCCCCTCCCCCCAGCGATATCTAATGTATGAGGCGCAGCCCCTCCCCCAGCGATATCTAATGTATGAGGCGCAGCCCCTCCCCCAATAATGTCTAATGTATGAGGCGCAGCCCCTCCCCCAATAATGTCTAATGTATGAGACGCAGCCCCTCCCACAGTACATATCCCTGGTCTGCGGCCCCTTTAAGCGCGGCGCTCTCCAGCAGGGCCCGGTTTCGGCACTGACGGTCGCTTCGCTCTCCATTATCTTCTTAATACAAAGGGAAATTGAGTTTGAGATTTGCGGCTTTATATTGTCAATGAGTTCAGAGCTGGCGGTGGCGGCGGGAGAGGCTGTCAGTGGCTGGCAGCGGGGGGGGGGGGGGGCACTTAATTCTCCACTTTACAGAACAAGATGCTTGTTATTAGGAGCGAGAAAACACACATTACCCGTCATGTTATCTTAGGGCACCCCTTGACTGCCACAGGAGGAGAAAGAACAACTACCCCCAACATTGCCGGGGGGTTCTTACCGCTGTCCGGCTGTGGCGCACTCTCTGGCTTTACCGCAGCGACTGTCACTGAGGGCTTCTTCCGGATAATAGACATCAGGGACCTGTGGAGGACATGACAGCTGTACAGGGGGTAGCGGGGGGGTCACATGACAGCAGTACAGGGGGTAGCGGGGGGCACATGACAGCAGTACAGGGGGTAGCGGGGGGCACATGACAGCTGTACAGGGGGTAGCGGGGGGGCACATGACAGCTGTACAGGGGGTAGCGGGGGGCACATGACAGCTGTACAGGGGGTAGCGGGGGGGTCACATGACAGCAGTACAGGGGGGTAGCGGGGGGCACATGACAGCAGTACAGGGGGTAGCGGGGGGCACATGACAGCTGTACAGGGGGTAGCGGGGGGCACATGACAGCTGTATAGGGGGTAGCGGGGGGCACATGACAGCAGTACAGGGGGTAGCGGGGGGCACATGACAGCTGTACAGGGGGTAGCGGGGGGCACATGACAGCTGTACAGGGGGTAGCGGGGGGCACATGACAGCAGTACAGGGGGTAGCGGGGGGCACATGACAGCAGTACAGGGGGTAGCGGGGGGGGCACATGACAGCAGTACAGGGGGTAGCGGGGGGCACATGACAGCTGTACAGGGGGTAGCGGGGGGCACATGACAGCTGTACAGGGGGTAGCGGGGGGCACATAACAGCAGTACAGGGGGTAGCGGGGGGCACATGACAGCTGTACAGGGGGTAGCGGGGGGCACATGACAGCTGTACAGGGGGTAGCGGGGGGCACATGACAGCAGTACAGGGGGTAGCGGGGGGCACATGACAGCTGTACAGGGGGTAGCGGGGGGCACATGACAGCAGTACAGGGGGTAGCGGGGGGCACATGACAGCTGTACAGGGGGTAGCGGGGGGCACATGACAGCAGTACAGGGGGTAGCGGGGGGCACATGACAGCTGTACAGGGGGTAGCGGGGGGCACATGACAGCAGTACAGGGGGTAGCGGGGGGCACATGACAGCTGTACAGGGGGTAGCGGGGGGCACATGACAGCTGTACAGGGGGTAGCGGGGGGCACATGACAGCAGTACAGGGGGTAGCGGGGGGCACATGACAGCTGTACAGGGGGTAGCGGGGGGCACATGACAGCTGTACAGGGGGTAGCGGGGGGCACATGACAGCTGTACAGGGGGTAGCGGGGGGCACATGACAGCTGTACAGGGGGTAGCGGGGGGCACATGACAGCTGTACAGGGGGTAGCGGGGGGCACATGACAGCTGTACAGGGGGTAGCGGGGGGGCACATGACAGCAGTACAGGGGGTAGCGGGGGGCACATGACAGCAGTACAGGGGGTAGCGGGGGGCACATGACAGCTGTACAGGGGGTAGCGGGGGCACATAACAGCAGTACAGGGGGTAGCGGGGGGCACATGACAGCTGTACAGGGGGTAGCGGGGGGCACATGACAGCAGTACAGGGGGTAGCGGGGGGCACATGACAGCTGTACAGGGGGTAGCGGGGGGCACATGACAGCTGTACAGGGGGTAGCGGGGGCACATGACAGCTGTACAGGGGGTAGCGGGGGGGCACATGACAGCAGTACAGGGGGTAGCGGGGGCACATGACAGCTGTACAGGGGGTAGCGGGGGGCACATGACAGCTGTACAGGGGGTAGCGGGGGGCACATGACAGCTGTACAGGGGGTAGCGGGGGGGCACATGACAGCAGTACAGGGGGTAGCGGGGGGAGCACATAACATGACAGCTGTACAGGGGGTAGCGGGGGCACATGACAGCAGTACAGGGGGTAGCGGGGGCACATGACAGCAGTACAGGGGGTAGCGGGGGGCACATGACAGCTGTACAGGGGGTAGCGGGGGCACATGACAGCAGTACAGGGGGTAGCGGGGGGGGGCACATGACAGCTGTACAGGGGGTAGCGGGGGCACATGACAGCTGTACAGGGGGTAGCGGGGGGAGCACATAACATGACACACCTCTCCCGTTTCCTGACCTCATTCTCACAGCTGAGGCTCTGCCTGCACCGATTCACTGTAACAAACCCACAGCTGTGTGAGCAGGCAGGGGCAGGAGGGCAGCCATTCACTGACAGCTGTTCAGACTGTGGGTTCAGGAATTCTGGCACTTTCTCCTGCACATCTTACCGGATGGGGTTTGGCGGTAGTGGCGGCGGTGGCAGAGGGGGCGGCGGCGGTGGTGGAGGAGGGGGCGGAGCCGCTTTCTCCGCCTGTTGTAGCCTCTTCTGAAGTTCGTCCACTGGAAACAGAAAAAAAAGACATGAAATAACACACAGAAAAGATGGAGGAGGAGGAGGGCGGAGCCAAGAGAAGGTGCAGCATGGTAACTAAGGGCGGAGCCAAGCGAGAGCGCAGTATAGTAACCAAGGGCGGAGCCAAGTGAGGGAGCAGCATAGTAACCAAGGGCGGAGCCAAGTGAGGGCGCAGCATAGTAACCAAGGGCGGAGCCAAATGGGAGTGCGGCAACAAAACTAAGGGTGGTGCAAGCAACTGCATGTTAAGCTCACTGCGAGGTATATAAATCAGCTCACCCCGGACTGGTCACGTATCAGACACACTGGTGATCGCCCCGCTCATCAGGCTGTAGTGTGAGGACGCTGCAATTACCCATCACCCCCCTCTCCTCTCATCACTAATGAGGCGCCAATTCTCCTTTAATGGATGGAGATATTGATTGTCAGAAATAAAGAGAAGCGTCTGAGAGTGACCCCCTCAGCGACGAGAGTGACCCCCACAGCGACGAGAGTGACCCCCACAGCAACGAGAGTGACCCCCACAGCAACGAGAGTGCCCCCCACAGCAACGAGAGTGACCCCCACAGCAACGAGAGTGACCCCCACAGCAACGAGTGACCCCCGCTGCGCCCCCTAAAGCAATGAGCAACCCCCGCCGCAATGAGAGCGACCCTGCAGCGCCTCCAACAGCGATGAGAGTGACCCCCGCAGTGCCCCAGCTTTATGTCACAAGGCTGTCACCGTGTTACCATGTCACTATAGCTGACTGCACGATAGGAAAGAACTGTCTCATGGGTGGAGCATGCTGGGAAATATTGTCCCCCTAACTCTGTGATGGAACACACTGGGGGAGGGGCACAGTCTCATACCGGAATGTTTCAGGTCCTTCGCTGTGCACTCGGCGCTCTGCAGTCTGCCCTCCAGATCCTTCTTCTCTTCTTCCAGGATCTCCAGCTGTTTCTTCAGGCTCTGAATTTCCTTCCGCAGTTTCATCTCTTGTAGCTCATCCTCCAGCTCCTTTACCTGTAATCAAAGTCATCTGTGACTCCTGAAATACTCTGTACTGCTGGGGACCCTGCTCCTCCCACTATGTAACTCTCACCCTGTGCCCTCCTCTATAAGATCAGCACACTCCTCTGCTGAAATACTCTGTGCTGCTGGGGACCCTGCTCCTCCCACTATGTAACTCTCACCCTGTGACCTCTATAAGATCAGCACACTCCTCTCCTGAAATACTCTGTACTGCTGGGGACCCTGCTCCTCCCACTATGTAACTCTCACCCTGTGCCCTCCTCTATAAGATCAGCACACTCCTCTCCTGAAATACTCTGTACTGCTGGGGACCTGCTCCTCCCACTATGTAACTCTCACCCTGTGCCCTCCTCTATAAGATCAGCACACTCCTCTCCTGAAATACTCTGTACTGCTGGGGACCTGCTCCTCCCACTATGTAACTCTCACCCTGTGACCTCTATAAGATCAGCACACTCCTCTCCTGAAATCCTCTGTACTGCTGGGGACCCTGCTCCTCCCACTATGTAACTCTCACCCTGTGACCTCCTCTATAAGGTCAGCACACTCCTCTCCTGAAATACTCTGTGCTGCTGGGGACCCTGCTCCTCCCACTATGTAACTCTTACCCTGTGACCTCCCCTATAAGATCAGCACACTCCTCTGCTGAAATACTCTGTACTGCTGGGGACCTGCTCCTCCCACTATGTAACTCTCACCCTGTGACCTCCTCTATAAGATCAGCACACTCCTCTCCTGAAATACTCTGTACTGCTGGGGACCCTGCTCCTCCCACTATGTAACTCTCACCCTGTGACCTCCCTATAAGATCAGCACACTCCTCTCCTGAAATCCTCTGTGCTGCTGGGGACCTGCTCCTCCCACTATGTAACTCTCACCCTGTGCCCTCCTCTATAAGATCAGCACACTCCTCTCCTGAAATACTCTGTGCTGCTGGGGACCTGCTCCTCCCACTATGTAACTCTCACCCTGTGACCTGCTCTATAAGATCAGCACACTCCTCTCCTGAAATACTCTGTACTGCTGGGGACCTGCTCCTCCCACTATGTAACTCTCACCCTGTGACCTCTATAAGATCAGCACACTCCTCTCCTGAAATACTCTGTGCTGCTGGGGACCTGCTCCTCCCACTATGTAACTCTCACCCTGTGACCTCCCTATAAGATCAGCACACTCCTCTCCTGAAATACTCTGTACTGCTGGGGACCCTGCTCCTCCACTATGTAACTCTCACCCTGTGACCTCCTCTATAAGATCAGCACACTCCTCTCCTGAAATACTCTGTGCTGCTGGGAACCTGTGCATCCACTATGTAACTCTCACCCTGTGACCTCCCTATAAGGTCAGCACACTCCTCTCCTGAAATACTCTGTACTGCTGGGGACCTGCTCCTCCCACTATGTAACTCTCACCCTGTGACCTCCTCTATAAGATCAGCACACTCCTCTCCTGAAATACTCTGTACTGCTGGGGCCCTGTTCCTCCCACTATGTAACTCTCACCCTGTGACCTCCTCTATAAGATCAGCACACTCCTCTCCTGAAATACTCTGTACTGCTGGGGACCTGCTCCTCCCACTATGTAACTCTCACCCTGTGACCTCCTCTATAAGATCAGCACACTCCTCTCCTGAAATACTCTGTACTGCTGGGGACCTGCTCCTCCCACTATGTAACTCTCACCCTGTGACCTCCTCTATAAGATCAGCACACTCCTCTCCTGAAATACTCTGTACTGCTGGGGACCTGCTCCTCCCACTATGTAACTCTCACCCTGTGACCTCCCTATAAGGTCAGCACACTCCTCTCCTGAAATACTCTGTACTGCTGGGGCCCTGCTCCTCCACTATGTAACTCTCACCCTGTGACCTCCTCTATAAGATCAGCACACTCCTCTCCTGAAATCCTCTGTGCTGCTGGGGACCTGCTCCTCCCACTATGTAACTCTCACCCTGTGACCTCCCTATAAGTTCAGCACACTCCTCTCCTGAAATCCTCTGTGCTGCTGGGGACCCTGCTCCTCCCACCCTGTGACCTCCCTATAAGATCGGCACACTGCGGTTACCTTCAGCTGATGCCGGATCTCCGCCTCTTCTAGTAAATGCGTTAACCTGGCGTTCTCATCCAGGGCTTTCAGCAGCTGCTCCTCGGGAGCGATGCTCTGCAGCAGGAGACAGCTCTGTCTCTTCAGTTTATTCTGCTCAATATACATCTGGAGACACAGGATGACATCACATCAACCAAACAATGAGCAACGGTCCTGCTCACACAGCTGAGGGCTCGTTACAGTACATCAGGGCAGGCCAGCAGCACAGATCATTCCTGCTCTAGTGCCCTGGAACATGCATGCTGTATATACCGGCTCACTGACAGCAAGCAGAGGTGTGGGAGTGGTGCAGCGCTGCAGGACAGAGATTACAGTGTGGTAGCCCCCCGCACCCGCTCTGTACCTACCTCCTGCGCCAGCGACTCTGCTTTAACCCGGAGATCTTTCTCCATCTCTAAATCGCTCTGCAGTTCTTCATATTCTTCTACTGCCAGGACCGAGACTGAGAGGGCAAAGAAAAGTGATCAGTAGGGCCCCGGGCCCTCAGAGTCCAAGCATAGGGGGCGCAACTGAGACGCATCGAAACAATACACCAATATGGACAGCTGACTGCACGCCTACGCAATCTACAGGCGGGATCCGCTCACCGCACGCCTACGCAATCTACAGGCGGGATCCGCTCACCGCACGCCTACGCAATCTACAGGCGGGATCCGCTCACCGCACGCCTACGCAATCTACAGGCGGGATCCGCTCACCGCACGCCTACGCAATCTACAGGCGGGATCCGCTCACCGCACGCCTACGCAATCTACAGGCGGGATCCGCTCACCGCTCGACTACGCAATCTACAGGCGGGATCCGCTCACCGCACGCCTACGCAATCTACAGGCGGGATCCGCTCACCGCACGCCTACGCAATCTACAGGCGGGATCCGCTCACCGCTCGACTACGCAATCTACAGGCGGGATCCGCTCACCGCAAGCCTACGCAATCTACAGGCGGGATCCGCTCACCGCACGCCTACGCAATCTACAGGCGGGATCCGCTCACCGCACGCCTACGCAATCTACAGGCGGGATCCGCTCACCGCACGCCTACGCAATCTACAGGCGGGATCCGCTCACCGCACGCCTACGCAATCTACAGGCGGGATCCGCTCACCGCACGCCTACGCAATCTACAGGCGGGATCCGCTCACCACTCGACTACGCAATCTACAGGCGGGATCCGCTCACCGCACGCCTACGCAATCTACAGGCGGGATCCGCTCACCGCAAGCCTACGCAATCTACAGGCGGGGATCCGCTCACCGCACGCCTACGCAATCTACAGGCGGGATCCGCTCACCGCACGCCTACGCAATCTACAGGCGGGATCCGCTCACCGCTCGACTACGCAATCTACAGGCGGGATCCGCTCACCGCACGCCTACGCAATCTACAGGCGGGATCCGCTCACCGCACGCCTACGCAATCTACAGGCGGGATCCGCTCACCGCACGCCTACGCAATCTACAGGCGGGATCCGCTCACCGCTCGACTACGCAATCTACAGGCGGGATCCGCTCACCGCTCGACTACGCAATCTACAGGCGGGATCCGCTCACCGCACGCCTACGCAATCTACAGGCGGGATCCGCTCACCGCACGCCTACGCAATCTACAGGCGGGATCCGCTCACCGCACGCCTACGCAATCTACAGGCGGGATCCGCTCACCGCACGCCTACGCAATCTACAGGCGGGGATCCGCTCACCGCTCGACTACGCAATCTACAGGCGGGATCCGCTCACCGCACGCCTACGCAATCTACAGGCGGGATCCGCTCACCGCACGCCTACGCAATCTACAGGCGGGATCCGCTCACCGCTCGACTACGCAATCTACAGGCGGGATCCGCTCACCGCACGCCTACGCAATCTACAGGCGGGATCCGCTCACCGCACGCCTACGCAATCTACAGGCGGGATCCGCTCACCGCTCGACTACGCAATCTACAGGCGGGATCCGCTCACCGCTCGACTACGCAATCTACAGGCGGGATCCGCTCACCGCACGCCTACGCAATCTACAGGCGGGATCCGCTCACCGCACGCCTACGCAATCTACAGGCGGGATCCGCTCACCGCACGCCTACGCAATCTACAGGCGGGATCCGCTCACCGCACGCCTACGCAATCTACAGGCGGGATCCGCTCACCGCACGCCTACGCAATCTACAGGCGGGATCCGCTCACCGCTCGACTACGCAATCTACAGGCGGGATCCGCTCACCGCACGCCTACGCAATCTACAGGCGGGATCCGCTCACCGCACGCCTACGCAATCTACAGGCGGGATCCGCTCACCGCACGCCTACGCAATCTACAGGCGGGATCCGCTCACCGCACGCCTACGCAATCTACAGGCGGGATCCGCTCACCGCACGCCTACGCAATCTACAGGCGGAATAGTGGTGGTTTATACAATTATGTGTATTATACTGATGTGTGTATATAATGTGTATTATACTGATGTGTGTATATAATGTGTATTATACTGATGTGTATATAATGTGTATTATACTGATGTGTATATATAATGTGTATTATACTGATGTGTGTATATAATGTGTATTATACTGATGTGTATATAATGTGTATTATACTGATGTGTATATAATGTGTATTATACTGATGTGTGTATATAATGTGTATTATACTGATGTGTATATAATGTGTATTATACTGATGTGTATATATAATGTGTATTATACTGATGTGTGTATATAATGTGTATTATACTGATGTGTATATATAATGTGTATTATACTGATGTGTATATATAATGTGTATTATACTGATGTGTATATAATGTGTATTATACTGATGTGTATATAATGTGTATTATACTGATGTGTATATATAATGTGTATTATACTGATGTGTATATATAATGTGTATTATACTGATGTGTATATAATGTGTATTATACTGATGTGTATATATAATGTGTATTATACTGATGTGTGTATATAATGTGTATTATACTGATGTGTATATATAATGTGTATTATACTGATGTGAAAGGGGAAAGGATATATAATGTGTATTATACTGATGTGTATATATAATGTGTATTATACTGATGTGTATATAATGTGTATTATACTGACTGTGTGTATATAATGTGTATTATACTGATGTGTGTATATAATGTGTATTATACTGATGTGTATATATAATGTGTATTATACTGATGTGTATATAATGTGTATTATACTGATGTGTGTATATAATGTGTATTATACTGATGTGTGTATATAATGTGTATTATACTGATGTGTATATATAATGTGTATTATACTGATGTGTGTATATAATGTGTATTATACTGATGTGTGTATATAATGTGTATTATACTGATGTGTGTATATAATGTGTATTATACTGATGTGTGTATATAATGTGTATTATACTGATGTGTATATAATGTGTATTATACTGATGTGTATATATAATGTGTATTATACTGATGTGTTATATAATGTGTATTATACTGATGTGATGTGTATATATAATGTGTATTATACTGATGTGTATATATAATGTGTATTATACTGATGTGTATATATAATGTGTATTATACTGATGTGTATATATAATGTGTATTATACTGATGTGTGTATATAATGTGTATTATACTGATGTGTGTATATAATGTGTATTATACTGATGTGTGTATATAATGTGTATTATACTGATGTGTGTATATAATGTGTATTATACTGATGTGTGTATATAATGTGTATTATACTGATGTGTGTATATAATGTGTATTATACTGATGTGTGTATATAATGTGTATTATACTGATGTGTGTATATAATGTGTATTATACTGATGTGTATATATAATGTGTATTATACTGATGTGTATATATAATGTGTATTATACTGATGTGTATATATAATGTGTATTATACTGATGTGTGTATATAATGTGTATTATACTGATGTGTATATAATGTGTATTATACTGATGTGTATATATAATGTGTATTATACTGATGTGTGTATATAATGTGTATTATACTGATGTGTGTATATAATGTGTATTATACTGATGTGTGTATATAATGTGTATTATACTGATGTGTGTATATAATGTGTATTATACTGATGTGTATATATGTGTATATAGATGTGTGTATATAATGTGTATTATACTGATGTGTGTTATACTGATGTGTATATAATGTGTATTATACTGATGTGTGTATATAATGTGTATTATACTGATGTGTATATATAATGTGTATTATACTGATGTGTATATATGTGTGTATTATACTGATGTGTATATAATGTGTATTATACTGATGTGTATATAATGTGTATTATACTGATGTGTATATATAATGTGTATTATACTGATGTGTATATATAATGTGTATTATACTGATGTGTATATAATGTGTATTATACTGATGTGTATATATAATGTGTATTATACTGATGTGTATATATATAATGTGTATATAATGTGTATTATACTGATGTGTATATAATGTGTATTATACTGATGTGTGTATATAATGTGTATTATACTGATGTGTATATATAATGTGTATTATACTGATGTGTATATATAATGTGTATTATACTGATGTGTGTATATAATGTGTATTATACTGATGTGTGTATATAATGTGTATTATACTGATGTGTATATATAATGTGTATTATACTGATGTGTGTATATAATGTGTATTATACTGATGTGTGTATATAATGTGTATTATACTGATGTGTTATATAATGTGTATTATACTGATGTGTATATATAATGTGTATTATACTGATGTGTGTATATAATGTGTATTATACTGATTGTGTATATAATGTGTATTATACTGATGTGTATATATAATGTGTATTATACTGATGTGTATATATAATGTGTATTATACTGATGTGTATATATAATGTGTATTATACTGATGTGTATATATAATGTGTATTATACTGATGTGTATATATAATGTGTATTATACTGATGTGTATATATAATGTGTATTATACTGATGTGTGTATATAATGTGTATTATACTGATGTGTATATATAATGTGTATTATACTGATTGTGTATATAATGTGTATTATACTGATGTGTGTATATAATGTGTATTATACTGATGTGTGTATATATAATGTGTATTATACTGATGTGTATATAATGTGTATTATACGGGGCTGATGTGTATATATAATGTGTATTATACTGATTGTGTATATAATGTGTATTATACTGATGTGTATATATAATGTGTATTATACTGATGTGTATATATAATGTGTATTATACTGATGTGTATATAATGTGTATTATACTGATGTGTATATAATGTGTATTATACTGATGTGTATATATAATGTGTATTATACTGATGTGTATATATAATGTGTATTATACTGATGTGTATATAATGTGTATTATACTGATGTGTATATATAATGTGTATTATACTGATGTGTGTATATAATGTGTATTATACTGATGTGATATATAATGTGTATTATACTGATGTGTATATAATGTGTATTATACTGATGTGTATATATAATGTGTATTATACTGATGTGTGTATATAATGTGTATTATACTGATGTGTGTTATATAATGTGTATTATACTGATGTGTGTATATAATGTGTATTATACTGATGTGTATATATAATGTGTATTATACTGATGTGTGTATATAATGTGTATTATACTGATGTGTATATATAATGTGTATTATACTGATGTGTATATATAATGTGTATTATACTGATGTGTATATATAATGTGTATTATACTGATGTGTGTATATAATGTGTATTATACTGATGTGTGTATATAATGTGTATTATACTGATGTGTATAAAATGTGTATTATACTGATGTGTATATAATGTGTATTATACTGATGTGTATATAATGTGTATTATACTGATGTGTGTATATAATGTGTATTATACTGATGTTGTATATAATGTGTATTATACTGATGTGTATATATAATGTGTATTATACTGATGTGTATATAGTGATGGTATTATACTGATGTGTGTATAATGTGTATTATACTGATGTGTGTATATAATGTGTATTATACTGATGTGTGTATATAATGTGTATTATACTGATGTGTGTATATAATGTGTATTATACTGATGTGTATATAATGTGTATTATACTGATGTGTGTATATAATGTGTATTATACTGATGTGTGTATATAATGTGTATTATACTGATGTGTATATAATGTGTATTATACTGAGTGTGATATATAATGTGTATTATACTGATGTGTATATATAATGTGTATTATACTGATGTGTATATATAATGTGTATTATACTGATGTGTGTATATAATGTGTATTATACTGATGTGTATATATAATGTGTATTATACTGATGTGTTATATAATGTGTATTATACTATGTGTGTATATAATGTGTATTATACTGATGTGTGTATATAATGTGTATTATACTGATGTGTGTATATAATGTGTATTATACTGATGTGTGTATATAATGTGTATTATACTGATGTGTGTATATAATGTGTATTATACTGATGTGTGTATATAATGTGTATTATACTGATGTGTATATATAATGTGTATTATACTGATGTGTATATATAATGTGTATTATACTGATGTGTATATATAATGTGTATTATACTGATGTGTATATATAATGTGTATTATACTGATGTGTGTATATAATGTGTATTATACTGATGTGTATATATAATGTGTATTATACTGATGTGTATATATAATGTGTATTATACTGATGTGTGTATATAATGTGTATTATACTGATGTGTGTATATAATGTGTATTATACTGATGTGTATATAATGTGTATTATACTGATGTGTATATATAATGTGTATTATACTGATGTGTGTATATAATGTGTATTATACTGATGTGTATATATAATGTGTATTATACTGATGTGTATATAATGTGTATTATACTGATGTGTATATAATGTGTATTATACTGATGTGTATATAATGTGTATTATACTGATGTGTGTATATAATGTGTATTATACTGATGTGTGTATATAATGTGTATTATACTGATGTGTGTATATAATGTGTATTATACTGATGTGTGTATATAATGTGTATTATACTGATTGTGTATATAATGTGTATTATACTGATGTGTGTATATAATGTGTATTATACTGATGTGTATATAATGTGTATTATACTGATGTGTGTATATAATGTGTATTATACTGATGTGTAAAGTGTGTATTATACTGATGTGTATATAATGTGTATTATACTGATGTGTGTATATAATGTGTATTATACTGATGTGTATATAATGTGTATTATACTGATGTGTATATAATGTGTATTATACTGATGTGTATATAATGTGTATTATACTGATGTGTGTATATAATGTGTATTATACTGATGTGTGTATATAATGTGTATTATACTGATGTGTGTATATAATGTGTATTATACTGATGTGTGTATATAATGTGTATTATACTGATGTGTATATATAATGTGTATTATACTGATGTGTGTATATAATGTGTATTATACTGATGTGTATATAATGTGTATTAAGTGTATGTATACTGATGTGTATTATACGTATATATGTGTATTATACTGATGTGTATATATAATGTGTATTATACTGATGTGTATATAATGTGTATTATACTGATGTGTATATAATGTGTATTATACTGGGTGATGTGTATATAATGTGTATTATACTGATGTGTGTATATAATGTGTATTATACTGATGTGTGTATATAATGTGTATTATACTGATGTGATATATAATGTGTATTATACTGATGTGTATATATAATGTGTATTATACTGATGTGTATATATAATGTGTATTATACTGATGTGTGTATATAATGTGTATTATACTGATGTGTATATATAATGTGTATTATACTGATGTGTATATATAATGTGTATTATACTGATGTGATATATAATGTGTATTATACTGATGTGTTATATAATGTGTATTATACTGATGTGTGTATATAGATGTGTATTATACTGATGTGTATATATAATGTGTATTATACTGATGTGTGTATATAATGTGTATTATACTGATGTGTATATATAATGTGTATTATACTGATGTGTATATAATGTGTATTATACTGATGTGTGTATATAATGTGTATTATACTGATGTGTATATATAATGTGTATTATACTGATGTGTATATATAATGTGTATTATACTGATGTGTATATATAATGTGTATTATAACTGTGTGTATATAATGTGTATTATACTGATGTGTATATATAATGTGTATTATACTGATGTGTATATATAATGTGTATTATACTGATGTGTATATATAATGTGTATTATACTGATGTGTGTATATATAATGTGTATTATACTGATGTGTATATATAATGTGTATTATACTGATGTGTGTATATAATGTGTATTATACTGATGTGTGTATATAATGTGTATTATACTGATGTGTGTATATAATGTGTATTATACTGATGTGTATATATAATGTGTATTATACTGATGTGTATATATAATGTGTATTATACTGATGTGTGTATATAATGTGTATTATACTGATGTGTATATATAATGTGTATTATACTGATGTGTATATATAATGTGTATTATACTGATGTGTATATATAATGTGTATTATACTGATGTGTATATATAATGTGTATTATACTGATGTGTATATATAATGTGTATTATACTGATGTGTGTATATAATGTGTATTATACTGATGTGTATATATAATGTGTATTATACTGATGTGTATATATAATGTGTATTATACTGATGTGTATATATAATGTGTATTATACTGATGTGTGTATATAATGTGTATTATACTGATGTGTATATATAATGTGTATTATACTGATGTGTGTATATAATGTGTATTATACTGATGTGTATATAATGTGTATTATACTGATGTGTATATATAATGTGTATTATACTGATGTGTATATAATGTGTATTATACTGATGTGTGTATATAATGTGTATTATACTGATGTGTATATATAATGTGTATTATACTGATGTGTATATAATGTGTATTATACTGATGTGTGTATATAATGTGTATTATACTGATGTGTGTATATATAATGTGTATTATACTGATGTGTATATATAATGTGTATTATACTGATGTGTATATATAATGTGTATTATACTGATGTGTATATATAATGTGTATTATACTGATGTGTATATAATGTGTATTATACTGATGTGTATATATAATGTGTATTATACTGATGTGTATATATAATGTGTATTATACTGATGTGTATATATAATGTGTATTATACTGATGTGTATATATAATGTGTATTATACTGATGTGTATATATAATGTGTATTATACTGATGTGTATATATAATGTGTATTATACTGATGTGTATATATAATGTGTATTATACTGATGTGTGTATATAATGTGTATATACTGATGTGTATATAATGTGTTATACTGATGTGTATATATAATGTGTATTATACTGATGTGTATATATAATGTGTATTATACTGATGTGTATATATAATGTGTATTATACTGATGTGTATATAATGTGTATTATACTGATGTGTGTATATAATGTGTATTATACTGATGTGTATATATAATGTGTATTATACTGATGTGTATATATAATGTGTATTATACTGATGTGTGTATATAATGTGTATTATACTGATGTGTATATATAATGTGTATTATACTGATGTGTATATATAATGTGTATTATACTGATGTGTATATAATGTGTATTATACTGATGTGTATATATAATGTGTATTATACTGATGTGTATATATAATGTGTATTATACTGATGTGTATATATAATGTGTATTATACTGATGTGTATATATAATGTGTATTATACTGATGTGTTATATAATGTGTATTATACTGATGTGTATATAATGTGTATTATACTGATGTGTATATAATGTGTATTATACTGATGTGTATATAATGTGTATTATACTGATGTGTATATATAATGTGTATTATACTGATGTGTGTATATAATGTGTATTATACTGATGTGTATATAATGTGTATTATACTGATGTGTGTATATAATGTGTATTATACTGATGTGTGTATATAATGTGTATTATACTGATGTGTATATATAATGTGTATTATACTGATGTGTGTATATAATGTGTATTATACTGATGTGTATATATAATGTGTATTATACTGATGTGTGTATATAATGTGTATTATACTGATGTGTATATATAATGTGTATTATACTGATGTGTATATATAATGTGTATTATACTGATGTGTATATATAATGTGTATTATACTGATGTGTGTATATAATGTGTATTATACTGATGTGTATATATAATGTGTATTATACTGATGTGTATATATAATGTGTATTATACTGATGTGTGTATATAATGTGTATTATACTGATGTGTATATAATGTGTATTATACTGATGTGTGTATATAATGTGTATTATACTGATGTGTATATATAATGTGTATTATACTGATGTGTATATATAATGTGTATTATACTGATGTGTATATATAATGTGTATTATACTGATGTGTATATATAATGTGTATTATACTGAGTGTGTATATAATGTGTATTATACTGATGTGTATATATAATGTGTATTATACTGATGTGTGTATATAATGTGTATTATACTGATGTGTATATATAATGTGTATTATACTGATGTGTATATATAATGTGTATTATACTGATGTGTATATATAATGTGTATTATACTGATGTGTGTATATAATGTGTATTATACTGATGTGTGTATATAATGTGTATTATACTGATGTGTTATATAATGTGTATTATACTGATGTGTATATATAATGTGTATTATACTGATGTGTATATATAATGTGTATTATACTGATGTGTATATATAATGTGTATTATACTGATGTGTATATATAATGTGTATTATACTGATGTGTATATATAATGTGTATTATACTGATGTGTATATATAATGTGTATTATACTGATGTGTATATAATGTGTATTATACTGATGTGTATATATAATGTGTATTATACTGATGTGTATATAATGTGTATTATACTGATGTGTGTATATAATGTGTATTATACTGATGTGTATATATAATGTGTATTATACTGATGTGTATATATAATGTGTATTATACTGATGTGTATATAATGTGTATTATACTGATGTGTATATAATGTGTATTATACTGATGTGTATATAATGTGTATTATACTGATGTGTATATATAATGTGTATTATACTGATGTGTATATATAATGTGTATTATACTGATGTGTGTATATAATGTGTATTATACTGATGTGTATATAATGTGTATTATACTGATGTGTGTATATAATGTGTATTATACTGATGTGTATATAATGTGTATTATACTGATGTGTATATATAATGTGTATTATACTGATGTGTGTATATAATGTGTATTATACTGATGTGTATATAATGTGTATTATACTGATGTGTGTATATAATGTGTATTATACTGATGTGTATATAATGTGTATTATACTGATGTGTATATATAATGTGTATTATACTGATGTGTATATATAATGTGTATTATACTGATGTGTATATATAATGTGTATTATACTGATGTGTATATATAATGTGTATTATACTGATGTGTATATATAATGTGTATTATACTGATGTGTATATAATGTGTATTATACTGATGATGTGTATATAATGTGTATTATACTGATGTGTGTATATAATGTGTATTATACTGATGTGTATATAATGTGTATTATACTGATGTGATATAAGTGTAAACTGATGTGTATATATAATGTGTATTATACTGATGTGTATATATAATGTGTATTATACTGATGTGTATATATAATGTGTATTATACTGATGTGTTATATAATGTGTATTATACTGATGTGTGTATATAATGTGTATTATACTGATGTGTGTATATAATGTGTATTATACTGATGTGTATATATAATGTGTATTATACTGATGTGTATATAATGTGTATTATACTGATGTGTGTATATAATGTGTATTATACTGATGTGTATATATAATGTGTATTATACTGATGTGTATATAATGTGTATTATACTGATGTGTATATATAATGTGTATTATACTGATGTGTATATATAATGTGTATTATACTGATGTGTATATAATGTGTATTATACTGATGTGTATATATGTGTGTGTAATATACTGATGTGTATATATAATGTGTATTATACTGATGTGTATATATAATGTGTATTATACTGATGTGTGTATATAATGTGTATTATACTGATGTGTATATATAATGTGTATTATACTGATGTGTATATATAATGTGTATTATACTGATGTGTATATAATGTGTATTATACTGATGTGTTATATAATGTGTATTATACTGATGTGTATGTGTGTATATAATGTGTATTATACTGATGTGTATATAATGTGTATTATACTGATGTGTGTATATAATGTGTATTATACTGATGTGTATATATAATGTGTATTATACTGATGTGTATATATAATGTGTATTATACTGATGTGTATATATAATGTGTATTATACTGATGTGTGTATATAATGTGTATTATACTGATGTGTATATATAATGTGTATTATACTGATGTGTATATATAATGTGTATTATACTGATGTGTATATATAATGTGTATTATACTGATGTGTATATATAATGTGTATTATACTGATGTGTATATAATGTGTATTATACTGATGTGTGTATATAATGTGTATTATACTGATGTGTATATATAATGTGTATTATACTGATGTGTATATATAATGTGTATTATACTGATGTGTATATATAATGTGTATTATACTGATGTGTGTATATAATGTGTATTATAGTGATGTGTGTATATAATGTGTATTATACTGATGTGTATATATAATGTGTATTATACTGATGTGTATATAATGTGTATTATACTGATGTGTGTATATAATGTGTATTATAGTGATGTGTATATATAATGTGTATTATACTGATGTGTGTATATAATGTGTATTATACTGATGTGTATATATAATGTGTATTATACTGATGTGTGTATTTTTTGTATGGGCCGGTGTAATCTGCGGTGACCCCCAGGACAGAACCCGTAGAGCTGAGATCTGGTGGGGGGCAGCAGACATAGGAGGTTATGCAGTGGCGCCCCCACCCCCGGGGCTGGTAATGAGAGGCGGTGCGGCTTAGATTAAACGCTACAATTAGCCTAAGTTTCTAATCCTATTAGGCGATGATCGACTCCACGGTCCTGCTGCACACAGCCCCCCCCCCACCGCCGCCGCTCCTACATAGTGATTATAATCAGAGCACGGCTCGCTGCCAGCCCCAACTTCACATTCGCCTCCGGCTTTTCAATGGACCTTAATTACTAATCAAAGGAGAAGCAATTAAGAAAAGCAGCGACTCCCAGATCTGTCAGCAAACAAGTCTGGAGAGGGGAGCCAAGAGCGCACCACCAACAGGCTCACTAATGGTTAACATCTGCTCACACAGCTGAGGGTTTGGTACAGTCTGGCCAAGACTAAGTTTATGGGACAGCAGCAGAATCTTTGGCTTTGCAGTTCAGGTGTCACCATGGTCGTGTGTGTGCTGCCGCCTTACACTGGGCATAAACGTCATATCTGACAGTATGAGGACACTGTAGGATGGGCGGCAGGCGGCTCACCTCGGTTGTATTTCTCCAGCAGTCTCCGCTGCTCACGCGACTCTTTACTCAGCGACACATTTTCTTTCTTTGTGACATTTACCTGCAAACAAAAAGTGGAAGAAAGATGAAGTAGAGGAGGAGGAGCCTGGGCTGTATACACCCTATACTATGACCCACCTCCTCCATCAGGTCCACCAGTCTGGTCCGCAGATCATCCAGTTCCATCGACAGCCTCGACTTCTCCTCCTGCACAGAAAAGAGTCGTTGCTGGAGATCTGGTGGAAGAAAGGAGAGGATGAGGCAACAGGCCCGGGACACAGGTCACATCCCCGCGGCGCAGGGCGCAGGCCGCAAGGAGCATCCCCTCAACGCAGGACACAACCCCGCGGGGCGCATCCCCGGGGCACATTCCCAGGTCGCAGGTCACATCCCCGGGGCACATTCCCAGGTCGCAGGTCACATCCCCGGGGCGCGGGTCGCAGGTCACATCCCCGGGGCGCGGGTCGCAGGTCGCATCCCCGGGGCGCGGGGCGCAGGCCGCATCCCCGGGGCACATTCCCAGGTCACATCCCCGGGGCGCAGGTCGCAGGTCACATCCCTGGGGCGTGGGTCGCAGGTCACATTCTCGGGGCGCGGGTCGCAGGTCACATCCTCGGGGCGCAGGCCACATCCCCGGGGCATGGCCCGCGCCGCAGGTCACAAAACACAGGTCACAACCCAGGGGCACAGGAAAAGCCACAGGTCACATCTCAGATCACCCTATAGAGACATGTGCTATATCAATACAGATGTGTCCACCCACTGGAGGCACATGATGATGTCCTTATTACCCTCAAAGTCCACTGACCGCTATAGTATCCGGTGCTCTGTACTACCTTATAGATACCTCTGACCGCTATAGTATCCGGTGCTCTGTACTACCTTATAGATACCTCTGACCACTATAGTATCCGGTGCTCTGTCCCACCTTATAGATACCTCTGACCACTATAATGTCCAGGGCTCTGTCCCACCTTATAGATACCTCTGACCGCTATAGTATCCGGTGCTCTGTACTACCTTATAGATACCTCTGACCGCTATAGTATCCGGTGCTCTGTACTACCTTATAGATACCTCTGACCACTATAGTATCCGGTGCTCTGTCCCACCTTATAGATACCTCTGACCACTATAATGTCCAGGGCTCTGTCCCACCTTATAGATACCTCTGACCGCTATAGTATCCGGTGTTCTGTACTACCTTATAGATACCTCTGACCGCTATAGTATCCGGTGCTCTGTACTACCTTATAGATACCTCTGACCACTATAATGTCCAGGGCTCTGTCCCACCTTATAGATACCTCTGACCACTATAGTATCCGGTGCTCTGTCCCACCTTATAGATACCTCTGACCGCTATAATGTCCAGGGCTCTGTCCCACCTTATAGATACCTCTGACCGCTATAATGTCCAGGGCCCTGTCCCACCTTATAGATACCTCTGACCGCTATAATGTCCAGGGCTCTGTCCCACCTTATAGATACCTCTGACCGCTATAATGTCCAGGGCTCTGTCCCACCTTATAGATACCTCTGACCGCTATAATGTCCAGGGCTCTGTCCCACCTTATAGATACCTCTGACCGCTATAATGTCCAGGGCTCTGTCCCACCTTATAGATACCTCTGACCGCTATAGTATCCGGTGCTCTGTCCCACCTTATAGATACCTCTGACCACTATAGTATCCGGTGCTCTGTCCCACCTTATAGATACCTCTGACCGCTATAATGTCCAGGGCTCTGTCCCACCTTATAGATACCTCTGACCGCTATAGTATCCGGTGCTCTGTCCCACCTTATAGATACCTCTGACCACTATAATGTCCAGGGCTCTGTCCCACCTTATAGATACCTCTGACCGCTATAATGTCCAGGGCTCTGTCCCACCTTATAGATACCTCTGACCGCTATAATGTCCAGGGCTCTGTCCCACCTTTGAGTTTGTCCTGGCAGTCCAGGGAGGTGCAGCTGTCAGTGGCGGTGGCAGTGTCGTCCTCTTCCAGGCGGATCTCCTCGGTGATGGCGTCCGGCCCCAGTTTGGCCATGTATAACATGCTGATCCTCTTCAGGTTCTTGTTCTCCTTGTTAAGCTGAGAAGGAATCAGAGGCGTCAGATGGAGTAGCGGCCGGAGCAGCGGCGTGACCGGGGGTCACCGGCAACAAAGAGGAGCTTATCTGCCAGGGTGTGGGGTCACAGTAGGGGGAGGAGGGCTAAGGGGGGCTTATTCTCCTGCAGTCTCCCCAATACACACACTGTATCCCCCTATGATGTATGGAGTACGGGCCCCGCAATCACACTATTAAGCCTCACTGCTCCAGGGGCCCCCGAGTGTGGGTGACAGTGACATTCTCAGAACAATCCGCCTGCCCACGGCCCCAAGACTGGGGAGACATTCATGGCCTGAGCTGTAGGAGGCGCCTTGGATCCATTCCATTACAGCTTAACCCGCCACGGTGCAGGGTATTGGGGGTACCATCTCCATCCCTGGAAGACCCAGACTAGGACCCCAACAACTCTGCAACCAGAATGGGTGGGTCTGTGTGTGTGTGTAGGGGGGGTCTGCGTGTGTGAGTGGGGGGGGGGGGGTCTGTGTGTAGGGGGTCTGCGTGTGTGAGTGGGGGGGGGGGTCTGTGTGTAGGGGGGTCTGCGTGTGTGGGGGGGGGGGGGTCTGTGTGTCAGGGAGGGGTCGGTGTGTCGGGAGGGGTCGGTGTGTGTGTGTGTAGGGGGGTCTGCGTGTGTAAGTGGGGGGGGGTCTATGTATTGGGGGGTCTATGTCTGTGTGTGTGTGTGTGTGTGTAAGTGGGGGGGTCTATGTATTGGGGGGTCTATGTCTGTCTGCGTGTTTAAGTGGGGGGGGTCTATGTCGTGTGTGTGTGTGTGTGTGTAAGTGGGGGGTCTGTGTATTGGGGGGTCTATGTCTGTCTGTGTAAGTGGGGGGGGGTCTATGTCTGTCTGTGTAAGTGGGGGGTCTATGTATTGGGGGGTCTATGTCTGTCTGTGTAAGTGGGGGGTCTATGTATTGGGGGGTCTATGTCTGTCTGTGTAAGTAGGGGGGTCTGTGTGTTGGGGTCTATGTCTGCGTGTGTAAGTGGGGGGGGTCTATGTCTGTCTAAGTGGGGGGTCTATGTATTGGGGGGTCTATGTCTGTCTGTGTAAGTGGGGGGGGTCTATGTATTGGGGGTCTATGTCTGTCTGTGTAAGTGGGGGGTCTATGTATTGGGGGTCTATGTCTGTGTAAGTGGGGGGTCTATGTATTGGGGGGTCTATGTCTGTCTGTGTAAGTGGGGGGTCTATGTATTGGGGGGGTCTATGTCTGTCTGTGTAAGTGGGGGGTCTATGTATTGGGGGGTCTATGTCTGCAGTGTAAGTGGGGGGGTCTATGTATTGGGGGGGTCTATGTCTGTCTGTGTAAGTGGGGGGTCTATGTATTGGGGGTCTATGTCTGTCTGTGTAAGTGGGGAGGTCTATGTATTGGGGGGTCTATGTCTGCCTGTGTAAGTGGGGGGTCTATGTATTGGGGGGTCTATGTCTGTCTGTGTAAGTGGGGGGTCTATGTATTGGGGGTCTATGTCTGTCTGTGTAAGTGGGGAGGTCTATGTATTGGGGGGTCTATGTCTGTCTGTGTAAGTGGGGGGTCTATGTATTGGGGGGTCTATGTCTGTCTGTGTAAGTGGGGAGGTCTATGTATTGGGGGGTCTATGTCTGTCTGTGTAAGTGGGGGGTCTATGTATTGGGGGGTCTATGTCTGTCTGTGTAAGTGGGGGGTCTATGTATTGGGGGTCTATGTCTGTCTGCGTGTGTAAGTGGGGGGGGGGGGGTGTCTGCAGACATGTCTCCCCCTACCCGAAGGGTAAACCTCCTCAGGGTAAACAAAGGGCGATAACAAGCACAGGACACGGCACTAATGGACAGGACATGAAGGTTTTCTGTTGTCGCCGCCATCGCTGTGATTTCTGCCGCTTGACCGGAATGTGTAATGAAATTTGGCTGAAAATTGCTGTAATCTGTTTTGCGATGAAGTGGCTATGAAGCGGCTGACACCAGCGAAAACAAGTAACAGGGCGAGAAAAACATTCTCCAGTAATGATAATAACAATAATACGAGAAAATGACAACCGCTGGTAATCAGCCGCAATCACAGCCGGCGCCGCCTCCGTAAACAGCTCCCGCACCGCCATCTGGCTGTCGCGACATCACAGCCATTTCCTGCGGTCAGTGTGAGGGTATTAAGTGGCACGGACAATGACGGCGAGAACTGCACAAAATGACAGCGATTCTGGTTAAACAGGCGAAGACGACGCCACTCCGAGGACGGCGAAACCGACCGCCGCAAGGATGTCTGGTTAACCACTTCATGGCCACTCGTCTCTCTTTTACAAGATATTTTTACAAAATTCAAGCAGCAGATCGGGGCGTCACATTCGCCGTAGAGCAGATCGGGGCGTCACATTCGCCGGAGTGCAGATCGAAGCGTCACATTCGCCGTAGAGCAGATCGGGGCGTCACATTCGCCGTAGAGCAGATCGGGGCGTCACATTCGCCGGAGTGCAAATCGAAGCGTCACATTCGCCGTAGAGCAGATCGGGGCGTCACATTCGCCGGAGTGCAGATCGGGGCGTCACATTCGCCGGAGTGCAGATCGAAGCGTCACATTCGCCGTAGAGCAGATCGGGGCGTCACATTCGCCGTAGAGCAGATCGGGGCGTCACATTCGCCGGAGTGCAGATCGAAGCGTCACATTCGCCGTAGAGCAGATCGGGGCGTCACATTCACCGTAGAGCAGATCGGGGCGTCACATTCGCCGTAGAGCAGATCGAAGCGTCACATTCGCCGTAGAGCAGATAGGAGCGTCACATTCGCCGTAGAGCAGATCGGAACGTCACATTCGCCGTAGAGCAGATCGGGGCGTCACATTCACCGTAGAGCAGATCGGGGCGTCACATTCACCGTAGAGCAGATCGAAGCGTCACATTCGCCGTAGAGCAGATAGGAGCGTCACATTCGCCGTAGAGCAGATCGGGGCATCACATTCGCAGTAGAGCAGATCGGAACGTCACATTCGCCGTAGAGCAGATCGAAGCGTCACATTCGCCGTAGAGCAGATAGGAGCGTCACATTCGCCGTAGAGCAGATCGGAACGTCACATTCGCCGTAGAGCAGATCGGGGCGTCACATTCACCGTAGAGCAGATCGGGGCGTCACATTCACCGTAGAGCAGATCGAAGCGTCACATTCGCCGTAGAGCAGATAGGAGCGTCACATTCGCCGTAGATCAACATCCACCATCTATACCAGTGATCGGGGGGGGGGGGGGGTCTGCAGATTACACCCCCCACCTAAGTGCCAGAGCTGCAGATAGGGCTGGGTTCACACCTGTGCTCGTAGCAAGCAAGACTTTTCTCCACATTTTTCGGGCGGAAAACTGGCGGACCCGATTATAGTCTGAGGGCTCTATGGGGTCCGCGGGTATCCGGGGGTAACAGTCTGCTTGGGGACCTGAAGAATGGAAAACCCAAGCACAGGTGTGAACCTGGTGTAAGACTGACACAGGTAAATCAGCAAGAGACACATAGCAGGAGCACAGAAATGGCTGACATGTATCACTTAGGGTGCGCACCGCACAACTACAACCACCAGCAGACACAATCTCCTTACCTGCACTGCCAAAGCTTCAGCGCTCTCTCGGCACGTCTTCTCAATCTCCAGGGTGTTCTGCATGACGCTGACCTCCTCAATAACCAGGTGTGAGACTGAGGGAACAACACAACGTCACATCGTACCCCAAAAACCAACCGCAACACCATAAGACAATTACCAAACAACACACCGTACAGCAAATACCAACAACAACATAGCAGCACTACACTTAAACACAGGGGGCAGTATTATAGTAGTTATATTCTTGTACATAGGAGGTAGTATTATAGTAGTTATATTCTTGTACATAGGAGTAGTATTATAGTAGTTATATTCTTGTACATAGGAGCAGTATTATAGTAGTTATATTCTTGTACATAGGAGCAGTATTATAGTAGTTATATTCTTGTACATAGGAGCAGTATTATAGTAGTTATATTCTTGTACATAGGAGTAGTATTATAGTAGTTATATTCTTGTACATAGGAGTAGTATTATAGTAGTTATATTCTTGTACATAGGAGCAGTATTATAGTAGTTATATTCTTGTACATAGGAGTAGTATTATAGTAGTTATATTCTTGTACATAGGAGGTAGTATTATAGTAGTTATATTCTTGTACATAGGAGCAGTATTATAGTAGTTATATTCTTGTACATAGGAGGTAGTATTATAGTAGTTATATTCTTGTATATAGGGGCAGTATTATAGTAGTTATATTCTTGTACATAGGAGCAGTATTATAGTAGTTATATTCTTGTACATAGGAGGTAGTATTATAGTAGTTATATTCTTGTACATAGGAGCAGTATTATAGTAGTTATATTCTTGTACATAGGAGCAGTATTATAGTAGTTATATTCTTGTACATAGGAGGTAGTATTATAGTAGTTATATTCTTGTACATGGGAGGTAGTATTATAGTAGTTATATTCTTGTACATAGGAGCAGTATTATAGTAGTTATATTCTTGTACATGGGAGGTAGTATTATAGTAGTTATATTCTTGTACATAGGAGCAGTATTATAGTAGTTATATTCTTGTACATAGGAGGTAGTATTATAGTAGTTATATTCTTGTACCTAGGAGCAGTATTATAGTAGTTATATTCTTGTACATAGGAGGTAGTATTATAGTAGTTATATTCTTGTACATAGGAGGTAGTATTATAGTAGTTATATTCTTGTACATAGGGGCAGTATTATAGTAGTTATATTCTTGTACATAGGAGGTAGTATTATAGTAGTTATATTCTTGTACATAGGAGCAGTATTATAGTAGTTATATTCTTGTACATAGGAGTAGTATTATAGTAGTTATATTCTTGTACATTGGAGCAGTATTATAGTAGTTATATTCTTATACATAGGAGTAGTATTATAGTAGTTATATTCTTGTACATAGGAGTAGTATTATAGTAGTTATATTCTTGTACCTAGGAGCAGTATTATCGTAGTTATATTCTTGTACATAGGAGGTAGTATTATAGTAGTTATATTCTTGTACATAGGAGGTAGTATTATAGTAGTTATATTCTTGTACATAGGAGGTAGTATTATAGTAGTTATATTCTTGTACCTAGGAGCAGTATTATCGTAGTTATATTCTTGTACATAGGAGGTAGTATTATAGTAGTTATATTCTTGTACATAGGAGCAGTATTATAGTAGTTATATTCTTGTACATAGGAGCAGTATTATAGTAGTTATATTCTTGTACATAGGAGCAGTATTATAGTAGTTATATTCTTGTACATAGGAGCAGTATTATAGTAGCTATATTCTTGTACATAGGAGGTAGTATTATAGTAGTTATATTCTTGTACATAGGAGGTATTATAGTAGTTATATTCTTGTACATAGGAGGTAGTATTATAGTAGTTATATTCTTGTACATTGGAGCAGTATTATAGTAGTTATATTCTTATACATAGGAGTAGTATTATAGTAGTTATATTCTTGTACATAGGAGTAGTATTATAGTAGTTATATTTTTGTACATAGGAGCAGTATTATAGTAGTTATATTCTTGTACATAGGAGTAGTATTATAGTAGTTATATTCTTGTACATAGGAGGTAGTATTATAGTAGTTATATTCTTGTACATAGGAGGTAGTATTATAGTAGTTATATTCTTGTACATAGGAGGTAGTATTATAGTAGTTATATTCTTGTACATAGGGGGCAGTATTATAGTAGTTATATTCTTGTACATAGGAGGTAGTATTATAGTAGTTATATTCTTGTACATAGTAGTATTATAGTAGTTTTATTCTTGTACATAGGAGGCAGTATTATAGTAGTTATATTCTTGTACAGTCATGGCCAAAAGTTTTGAGAATGACACAAATATTCTATTGTCACATGATCTGCTGCCCTCTGGTTTTTATGTGTGTTTGTCAGATGTTTTTATCACATACAGAAATAGAATTGCATTCATATTATGAGTAACAGAAGCTTATATTGACAGTTAGAATGAGTTAATGCAGCAAGTCAATATTTGCAGTGTTGACGCTTCTTCTTCTGGACCTCTGCAATTCTCCCTGGCATGCTCTCAATCAACTTCTGGACCAAATCCTGACTGATAGCAGTCCATTCTTGCAGAATCAATGCTTTCATTTTGTCTGAATTTGTTGGTTTTTGTTTGTCCACCCGTCTCTTGATGATTGACCACAAGTTCTCAATGGGATTAAGATCTGGGGAGTTTCCAGGCCATGGACCCAAAATCTCTATGTTTTGTTCCCTGAGCCATTTAGTTATCACCTTTGCTTTATGGCAAGGTGCTCCATCATGCTGGAAAAGGCATTGTTGAGCGCCAAACTGCTCTTGGACGGTTGGGAGAAGTTGCTCTTGGAGGACATTCTGGTACCATTCTTTATTCATGGCTGTGTTTTTAGGCAAGACTGTGAGAGAGCCGATTCCCTTGGCTGAGAAGCAACCCCACACATGAATGGTTTCAGGATGCTTTACAGTTGGCATGAGACAAGACTGGTGGTAGCGCTCACCTCTTCTTCTCCGAATAAGCTGTTTTCCAGATGTTCCAAACAATCGAAAAGGGGTTTCATCAGAGAAAATGACTTTATCCCAGTCCTCAGCAGTCCACTCCCTGTACCTTTTGCAGAATATCAGTCTGTCCCTGATGTTTTTTCTGGAGAGAAGTGGCTTCTTTGCTGCCCTCCTTGAGACCAGGCCTTGCTCCAAGAGTCTCCGCCTCACAGTGCGTGCAGATGCACTCACACCTGCCTGCTGCCATTCCTCAGCAAGCTCTGCACTGCTGGTAGCCCCATCCCGCAGCTGAAACACTTTTAAGAGACGGTCCTGCCGCTTGCTGGTCTTTCTTGGGCGCCCTGGAGCCTTTTTGGCACCAATGGAACCTCTCTCCTTGAAGTTCTTGATGATGCCATAGATTGTTGACTGAGGTGCAATCTTTCTAGCTGCAATACTCTTCCCAGTTAGGCCATTTTTGTGCAGTGCAATGATGACTGCACGTGTTTCTTTAGAGATAACCATGGTTAACAGAAGAGAAACAATGATGGCAAGCACCAGCCTCCTTTTAAAGTGTCCAGTGGTGTCATTCTTACTTAATCATGACAGATTGATCTCCAGCCCTGTCCTCATCAACACCCACACCTGTGTTAATGGAGCAATCACTGAAACGATGTTAGGTGGTCTTTTTAAGGCAGGGCTGCAATGATGTTGAAATGTGTTTTGGGGGATAAAGTTCATTTTCTAGGCAAATATTGACTTTGCAAGTAATTGCTGTTAAGCTGATCACTCTTTATAACATTCTGGAGTATATGCAAATTGCCATTAGAAAAACTGAAGCAGTAGACTTTGTAAAAATTAATATTTGTATCATTCTCAAAACTTTTGGCCATGACTGTACATAGGAGTAGTATTATAGTAGTTATATTCTTGTACATAGGAGTAGTATTATAGTAGTTATATTCTTGTACATAGGAGCAGTATTATAGTAGTTATATTCTTGTACATAGGAGGTAGTATTATAGTAGTTATATTCTTGTACCTAGGAGCAGTATTATAGTAGTTATATTCTTGTACATAGGAGTAGTATTATAGTAGTTATATTCTTGTACATAGGAGCAGTATTATAGTAGTTATATTCTTGTACATAGGAGGTAGTATTATAGTAGTTATATTCCTGTACATAGGAGCAGCATTATAGTAGTTATATTCCTGTACATAGGAGCAGTATTATAGTAGTTATATTCTTGTACATAGGAGGTAGTATTATAGTAGTTATATTCTTGTACCTAGGAGCAGTATTATAGTAGTTATATTCTTGTACATAGGAGTAGTATTATAGTAGTTATATTCTTGTACATAGGAGCAGTATTATAGTAGTTATATTCTTGTACATAGGAGGTAGTATTATAGTAGTTATATTCCTGTACATAGGAGCAGCATTATAGTAGTTATATTCCTGTACATAGGAGCAGTATTATAGTAGTTATATTCTTGTACATAGGAGTAGTATTATAGTAGTTATATTCTTGTACATAGCAGTAGTATTATAGTAGTTATATTCTTGTATATAGGAGCATTATTATAGTAGTTATATTCTTGTATATAGGAGTAGTATTATAGTAGTTATATTCTTGTACATAGGAGGTAGTATTATAGTAGTTATATTCTTGTACATAGGGGCAGTATTATAGTAGTTATATTCTTGTACATAGGAGCAGTATTATAGTAGTTATATTCTTGTACATAGGAGGTAGTATTATAGTAGTTATATTCTTGTACATAGGAGTAGTATTATAGTAGTTATATTCTTGTATATAGGAGCAGTATTATAGTAGTTATATTCTTGTACATAGGAGCAGTATTATAGTAGTTATATTCTTGTACATAGGAGCAGTATTATAGTAGTTATATTCTTGTACATAGGAGGTAGTATTATAGTAGTTATATTCTTGTACATAGGAGTAGTATTATAGTAGTTATATTCTTGTACATAGGAGCAGTATTATAGTAGTTATATTCTTGTACATAGGAGGTAGTATTATAGTAGTTATATTCTTGTACATAGGAGGTAGTATTATAGTAGTTATATTCTTGTACATAGGGGCAGTATTATAGTAGTTATATTCTTGTACATAGGAGCAGTATTATAGTAGTTATATTCTTGTACATAGGAGGTAGTATTATAGTAGTTATATTCTTGTACATAGGAGTAGTATTATAGTAGTTATATTCTTGTACATAGGAGGTAGTATTATAGTAGTTATATTCTTGTACATAGGAGGTAGTATTATAGTAGTTATATTCTTGTACATAGGGGCAGTATTATAGTAGTTATATTCTTGTACATAGGAGCAGTATTATAGTAGTTATATTCTTGTACATAGGAGTAGTATTATAGTAGTTATATTCTTGTACATAGGAGTAGTATTATAGTAGTTATATTCTTGTACATAGGAGCAGTATTATAGTAGTTATATTCTTGTACATAGGAGCAGTATTATAGTAGTTATATTCTTGTACATAGGAGGTAGTATTATAGTTGTTATATTCTTGTACATAGGAGCAGTATTATAGTAGTTATATTCTTGTACATAGGAGCAGTATTATAGTAGTTATATTCTTGTACATAGGAGGTAGTATTATAGTAGTTATATTCTTGTACATAGGAGGTAGTATTATAGTAGTTATATTCTTGTACATAGTAGGTAGTATTATAGTAGGTATATTATTATACATAGGAGGTAGTATTATAGTAGTTATATTCTTGTACATAGGGGGTAGTATTATAGTAGTTATATTCTTGTACATAGTAGGTAGTATTATAGTAGGTATATTATTATACATAGGAGGTAGTATTATAGTAGTTATATTCTTGTACATAGGAGCAGTATTATAGTAGTTATATTCTTGTACATAGGAGCAGTATTATAGTAGTTATATTCTAGTACATAGGAGCAGTATTATAGTAGTTATATTCTTGTACATAGGAGGTAGTATTATAGTAGTTATATTCTTGTACATAGGAGAAGTATTATAGTAGTTATATTCTTGTACCTAGGAGCAGTATTATAGTAGTTATATTCTTGTACATAGGAGGTAGTATTATAGTTGTTATATTCTTGTACATAGGAGCAGTATTATAGTAGTTATATTCTTGTACATAGGAGCAGTATTATAGTAGTTATATTCTTGTACATAGGAGGTAGTATTATAGTAGTTATATTCTTGTACATAGGAGGTAGTATTATAGTAGTTATATTCTTGTACATAGTAGGTAGTATTATAGTAGGTATATTATTATACATAGGAGGTAGTATTATAGTAGTTATATTCTTGTACATAGGAGCAGTATTATAGTAGTTATATTCTTGTACATAGGAGCAGTATTATAGTAGTTATATTCTTGTACATAGGAGCAGTATTATAGTAGTTATATTCTTGTACATAGGAGCAGTATTATAGTAATTATATTCTTGTACATAGGAGCAGTATTATAGTAGTTATATTCTTGTACATACGAGGTAGTATTATAGTAGTTATATTCTTGTACATAGGAGGTAGTATTATAGTAGTTATATTCTTGTACATAGGAGGTAGTATTATAGTAGTTATATTCTTGTACATAGGAGGTAGTATTATAGTAGTTATATTCTTGTACATAGGAGCAGTATTATAGTAGTTATATTCTTGTACATAGGAGTAGTATTATAGTAGTTATATTCTTGTACATAGGAGGTAGTATTATAGTAGTTATATTCTTGTACATAGAAGCAGTATTATAGTAGTTATATTCTTGTACATAGGAGTAGTATTATAGTAGTTATATTCTTGTACATAGGAGTAGTATAGTAGTTATATTCTTGTACATAGGAGAGTAGTATAGTAGTTATATTCTTGTACATAGGAGCAGTGTTATAGTAGTTATATTCTTGTACATAGGGGCAGTATTATAGTAGTTATATTCTTGTACATAGGAGTAGTATTATAGTAGTTATATTCTTGTACATAGGAGTAGTATTATAGTAGTTATATTCTTGTACATAGGAGGTAGTATTATAGTAGTTATATTCTTGTACATAGAAGCAGTATTATAGTAGTTATATTCTTGTACATAGGAGTAGTATTATAGTAGTTATATTCTTGTACATAGGAGTAGTATAGTAGTTATATTCTTGTACATAGGAGGTAGTATAGTAGTTATATTCTTGTACATAGGAGCAGTATTATAGTAGTTATATTCTTGTACATAGGAGCAGTATTATAGTAGTTATATTCTTGTACATAGCAGTAGTATTATAGTAGTTATATTCTTGTACATAGGTGGTAGTATTATAGTAATTATATTCTTGTACATATTAGTATTATAGTAGTTATATTCTTGTACATAGGAGCAGTATTATAGTAGTTATATTCTTGTACATAGGAGTAGTATTATAGTAGTTATATTCTTGTACATAGGAGGTAGTATTATAGTAGTTATATTCTTGTACATAGGAGCAGTATTATAGTAGTTATATTCTTGTACATAGGGGCAGTATTATAGTAGTTATATTCTTGTACATAGGAGTAGTATTATAGTAGTTATATTCTTGTACATAGGAGCAGTATTATAGTAGTTATATTCTTGTACATAGGAGTAGTATTATAGTAGTTATATTCTTGTACATAGGAGCAGTATTATAGTAGTTATATTCTTGTACATAGGTGGTAGTATTATAGTAGTTATATTCTTGTACATAGGAGTAGTATTATAGTAGTTATATTCTTGTACATAGCAGTAGTATTATAGTAGTTATATTCTTGTACATAGGAGGTAGTATTATAGTAGTTATATTCTTGTACATAGGAGTAGTATTATAGTAGTTATATTCTTGTACATAGCAGTAGTATTATAGTAGTTATATTCTTGTACATAGGAGTAGTATTATAGTAGTATATTCTTGTACATAGGATTAGTATTATAGTAGTTATATTCTTGTACATAGGGGCAGTATTATAGTAGTTATATTCTTGTACATAGGGGCAGTATTATAGTAGTTATATTCTTGTACATAGGAGCAGTATTATAGTAGTTATATTCTTGTACATAGGAGCAGTATTATAGTAGTTATATTCTTGTACATAGGAGTAGTATTATAGTAGTTATATTCTTGTACATAGGAGCAGTATTATAGTAGTTATATTCTTGTATATAGGAGCAGTATTATAGTAGTTATATTCTTGTACATAGGAGCAGTATTATAGTAGTTATATTCTTGTACATAGGAGTAGTATTATAGTAGTTATATTCTTGTACATAGGGGCAGTATTATAGTAGTTATATTCTTGTACATAGGAGTAGTATTATAGTAGTTATATTCTTGTACATAGGAGCAGTATTATAGTAGTTATATTCTTGTACATAGGAGGTAGTATTATAGTAGTTATATTCTTGTACATAGGAGGTAGTATTATAGTAGTTATATTCTTGTACATAGGAGCAGTATTATAGTAGTTATATTCTTATACATAGGAGTAGTATTATAATAGTTATATTCTTATACATAGGAGGTAGTATTATAGTAGTTATATTCTTGTACATAGGAGGTAGTATTATAGTAGTTATATTCTTGTACATAGGAGCAGTATTATAGTAGTTATATTCTTATACATAGGAGTAGTATTATAATAGTTATATTCTTATACATAGGAGGTAGTATTATAGTAGTTATATTCTTGTACATAGGAGCAGTATTATAGTAGTTATATTCTTGTACATAGGAGGTAGTATTATAGTAGTTATATTCTTGTACATAGAAGCAGTATTATAGTAGTTATATTCTTGTACATAGGAGCAGTATTATAGTAGTTATATTCTTGTACATAGGAGTAGTATTATAGTAGTTATATTCTTGTACATAGGAGGTAGTATTATAGTAGTTATATTCTTGTACATAGGAGCAGTATTATAGTAGTTATATTCTTGTACATAGGAGGTAGTATTATAGTAGTTATATTCTTGTATATAGGGGCAGTATTATAGTAGTTATATTCTTGTACATAGGAGCAGTATTATAGTAGTTATATTCTTGTACATAGGAGGTAGTATTATAGTAGTTATATTCTTGTACATAGGAGCAGTATTATAGTAGTTATATTCTTGTACATAGGAGCAGTATTATAGTAGTTATATTCTTGTACATAGGAGGTAGTATTATAGTAGTTATATTCTTGTACATAGGAGCAGTATTATAGTAGTTATATTCTTGTACATGGGAGGTAGTATTATAGTAGTTATATTCTTGTACATAGGAGCAGTATTATAGTAATTATATTCTTGTACATAGGAGGTAGTATTATAGTAGTTATATTCTTGTACCTAGGAGCAGTATTATAGTAGTTATATTCTTGTACATAGGAGGTAGTATTATAGTAGTTATATTCTTGTACATAGGAGGTAGTATTATAGTAGTTATATTCTTGTACATAGGGGCAGTATTATAGTAGTTATATTCTTGTACATAGGAGGTAGTATTATAGTAGTTATATTCTTGTACATAGGAGCAGTATTATAGTAGTTATATTCTTGTACATAGGAGTAGTATTATAGTAGTTATATTCTTGTACATAGGAGCAGTATTATAGTAGTTATATTCTTGTACCTAGGAGCAGTATTATAGTAGTTATATTCTTGTACATAGGAGGTAGTATTATAGTAGTTATATTCTTGTACCTAGGAGCAGTATTATCGTAGTTATATTCTTGTACATAGGAGGTAGTATTATAGTAGTTATATTCTTGTACATAGGAGCAGTATTATAGTAGTTATATTCTTGTACATAGGAGTAGTATTATAGTAGTTATATTCTTGTACATAGGAGGTAGTATTATAGTAGTTATATTCTTGTACATAGGAGCAGTATTATAGTAGTTATATTCTTGTACATAGGAGGTAGTATTATAGTAGTTATATTCTTGTATATAGGGGCAGTATTATAGTAGTTATATTCTTGTACATAGGAGCAGTATTATAGTAGTTATATTCTTGTACATAGGAGGTAGTATTATAGTAGTTATATTCTTGTACATAGGAGCAGTATTATAGTAGTTATATTCTTGTACATAGGAGCAGTATTATAGTAGTTATATTCTTGTACATAGGAGGTAGTATTATAGTAGTTATATTCTTGTACATAGGAGCAGTATTATAGTAGTTATATTCTTGTACATGGGAGGTAGTATTATAGTAGTTATATTCTTGTACATAGGAGCAGTATTATAGTAGTTATATTCTTGTACATAGGAGGTAGTATTATAGTAGTTATATTCTTGTACCTAGGAGCAGTATTATAGTAGTTATATTCTTGTACATAGGAGGTAGTATTATAGTAGTTATATTCTTGTACATAGGAGGTAGTATTATAGTAGTTATATTCTTGTACATAGGGGCAGTATTATAGTAGTTATATTCTTGTACATAGGAGGTAGTATTATAGTAGTTATATTCTTGTACATAGGAGCAGTATTATAGTAGTTATATTCTTGTACATAGGAGGTAGTATTATAGTAGTTATATTCTTGTACCTAGGAGCAGTATTATAGTAGTTATATTCTTGTACATAGGAGGTAGTATTATAGTAGTTATATTCTTGTACCTAGGAGCAGTATTATCGTAGTTATATTCTTGTACATAGGAGGTAGTATTATAGTAGTTATATTCTTGTACATAGGAGCAGTATTATAGTAGTTATATTCTTGTACATAGGAGCAGTATTATAGTAGTTATATTCTTGTACATAGGAGCAGTATTATAGTAGTTATATTCTTGTACATAGGAGCAGTATTATAGTAGCTATATTCTTGTACATAGGAGGTAGTATTATAGTAGTTATATTCTTGTACATAGGAGGTATTATAGTAGTTATATTCTTGTACATAGGAGGTAGTATTATAGTAGTTATATTCTTGTACATTGGAGCAGTATTATAGTAGTTATATTCTTATACATAGGAGTAGTATTATAGTAGTTATATTCTTGTACATAGGAGTAGTATTATAGTAGTTATATTTTTGTACATAGGAGCAGTATTATAGTAGTTATATTCTTGTACATAGGAGTAGTATTATAGTAGTTATATTCTTGTACATAGGAGGTAGTATTATAGTAGTTATATTCTTGTACATAGGAGGTAGTATTATAGTAGTTATATTCTTGTACATAGGGGGCAGTATTATAGTAGTTATATTCTTGTACATAGGAGGTAGTATTATAGTAGTTATATTCTTGTACATAGTAGTATTATAGTAGTTTTATTCTTGTACATAGGAGGCAGTATTATAGTAGTTATATTCTTGTACAGTCATGGCCAAAAGTTTTGAGAATGACACAAATATTCTATTTTCACATGATCTGCTGCCCTCTGGTTTTTATGTGTGTTTGTCAGATGTTTTTATCACATACAGAAATAGAATTGCATTCATATTATGAGTAACAGAAGCTTATATTGACAGTTAGAATGAGTTAATGCAGCAAGTCAATATTTGCAGTGTTGACGCTTCTTCTTCTGGACCTCTGCAATTCTCCCTGGCATGCTCTCAATCAACTTCTGGACCAAATCCTGACTGATAGCAGTCCATTCTTGCAGAATCAATGCTTTAATTTTGTCTGAATTTGTTGGTTTTTGTTTGTCCACCCGTCTCTTGATGATTGACCACAAGTTCTCAATGGGATTAAGATCTGGGGAGTTTCCAGGCCATGGACCCAAAATCTCTATGTTTTGTTCCCTGAGCCATTTAGTTATCACCTTTGCTTTATGGCAAGGTGCTACATCATGCTGGAAAAGGCATTGTTGAGCGCCAAACTGCTCTTGGACGGTTGGGAGAAGTTGCTCTTGGAGGACATTCTGGTACCATTCTTTATTCATGGCTGTGTTTTTAGGCAAGACTGTGAGAGAGCCGATTCCCTTGGCTGAGAAGCAACCCCACACATGAATGGTTTCAGGATGCTTTACAGTTGGCATGAGACAAGACTGGTGGTAGCGCTCACCTCTTCTTCTCCGAATAAGCTGTTTTCCAGATGTTCCAAACAATCGAAAAGGGGTTTCATCAGAGAAAATGACTTTCCCCCAGTCCTCAGCAGTCCACTCCCTGTACCTTTTGCAGAATATCAGTCTGTCCCTGATGTTTTTTCTGGAGAGAAGTGGCTTCTTTGCTGCCCTCCTTGAGACCAGGCCTTGCTCCAAGAGTCTCCGCCTCACAGTGCGTGCAGATGCACTCACACCTGCCTGCTGCCATTCCTCAGCAAGCTCTGCACTGCTGGTAGCCCCATCCCGCAGCTGAAACACTTTTAAGAGACGGTCCTGCCGCTTGCTGGTCTTTCTTGGGCGCCCTGGAGCCTTTTTGGCACCAATGGAACCTCTCTCCTTGAAGTTCTTGATGATGCCATAGATTGTTGACTGAGGTGCAATCTTTCTAGCTGCAATACTCTTCCCAGTTAGGCCATTTTTGTGCAGTGCAATGATGACTGCACGTGTTTCTTTAGAGATAACCATGGTTAACAGAAGAGAAACAATGATGGCAAGCACCAGCCTCCTTTTAAAGTGTCCAGTGGTGTCATTCTTACTTAATCATGACAGATTGATCTCCAGCCCTGTCCTCATCAACACCCACACCTGTGTTAATGGAGCAATCACTGAAACGATGTTAGGTGGTCTTTTTAAGGCAGGGCTGCAATGATGTTGAAATGTGTTTTGGGGGATAAAGTTCATTTTCTAGGCAAATATTGACTTTGCAAGTAATTGCTGTTAAGCTGATCACTCTTTATAACATTCTGGAGTATATGCAAATTGCCATTAGAAAAACTGAAGCAGTAGACTTTGTAAAAATTAATATTTGTATCATTCTCAAAACTTTTGGCCATGACTGTACATAGGAGTAGTATTATAGTAGTTATATTCTTGTACATAGGTGGTAGTATTATAGTAGTTATATTCTTGTACATAGGAGTAGTATTATAGTAGTTATATTCTTGTACATAGGAGTAGTATTATAGTAGTTATATTCTTGTACATAGGAGCAGTATTATAGTAGTTATATTCTTGTACATAGGAGCAGTATTATAGTAGTTATATTCTTGTACATAGGAGGTAGTATTATAGTAGTTATATTCTTGTACATAGGAGCAGTATTATAGTAGTTATATTCTTGTACATAGGAGGTAGTATTATAGTAGTTATATTCTTGTACCTAGGAGCAGTATTATAGTAGTTATATTCTTGTACATAGGAGGTAGTATTATAGTAGTTATATTCCTGTACATAGGAGCAGCATTATAGTAGTTATATTCCTGTACATAGGAGCAGTATTATAGTAGTTATATTCTTGTACATAGGAGGTAGTATTATAGTAGTTATATTCTTGTACATAGGAGTAGTATTATAGTAGTTATATTCTTGTACATAGCAGTAGTATTATAGTAGTTATATTCTTGTATATAGGAGCAGTATTATAGTAGTTATATTCTTGTATATAGGAGTAGTATTATAGTAGTTATATTCTTGTACATAGGAGGTAGTATTATAGTAGTTATATTCTTGTACATAGGGGCAGTATTATAGTAGTTATATTCTTGTACATAGGAGCAGTATTATAGTAGTTATATTCTTGTACATAGGAGGTAGTATTATAGTAGTTATATTCTTGTACATAGGAGTAGTATTATAGTAGTTATATTCTTGTATATAGGAGCAGTATTATAGTAGTTATATTCTTGTACATAGGAGCAGTATTATAGTAGTTATATTCTTGTACATAGGAGCAGTATTATAGTAGTTATATTCTTGTACATAGGAGGTAGTATTATAGTAGTTATATTCTTGTACATAGGAGTAGTATTATAGTAGTTATATTCTTGTACATAGGAGCAGTATTATAGTAGTTATATTCTTGTACATAGGAGGTAGTATTATAGTAGTTATATTCTTGTACATAGGAGGTAGTATTATAGTAGTTATATTCTTGTACATAGGGGCAGTATTATAGTAGTTATATTCTTGTACATAGGAGTAGTATTATAGTAGTTATATTCTTGTACATAGGAGGTAGTATTATAGTAGTTATATTCTTGTACATAGGAGTAGTATTATAGTAGTTATATTCTTGTACATAGGAGGTAGTATTATAGTAGTTATATTCTTGTACATAGGAGGTAGTATTATAGTAGTTATATTCTTGTACATAGGAACAGTATTATAGTAGTTATATTCTTGTACATAGGTGGTAGTATTATAGTAATTATATTCTTGTACATAGGAGTAATATTATAGTAGTTATATTCTTGTACATATTAGTATTATAGTAGTTATATTCTTGTACATAGGAGTAGTATTATAGTAGTTATATTCTTGTACATAGGAGGCAGTATTATAGTAGTTATATTC